>JAVIXY010000091.1:0-145871 GCA_033030565.1 Fusarium nematophilum
GGGTACGGTTTTGTCGCAGTCTGCGATTTGGTCCGCCGTATGGAGGCACGCGGGCACCGCCATTGGCCGGAGCACGCCTGGCAAGCCTTGCGATAAATGGACTTGTGATGCTGGCCTGGAAGACGTTGAATTTCATCCTGATTGCAGTGAGGTTAGAAGACCTTTAGAAGGTCTACTGTTACAACCCGTTTGATTCACAGGGCGGAGGATCGTTTCACCAGAAAATCAGGCACGAGAAAAAGTCCAAGACAACCCCTGTCGGTTCGGCTGGAAGAGGCATGCAACCAACAAAGTTCCCTCAGGTGAGTACTGAGGTCATCACACAAAGCATCAACATCAACAGAGCGCAATTCAAGCACAGCCAAGATTGTATTCATCACATGCTCACAAACACATCTCAACTTGTGATCTAGCACTTCTTAGGCAGAGCCTTATCGGTCGTCGCCTTTTTCGCCAGCGCAATCTCTGCATTCCGGCGCCGGACAAGACCATTCAGCTTCTTGCCACCCGCATAAACCCACTTGGGAAGTTCTTGCGAAATCACCTTATTCGGGCTCTCGCCCTTGTTGAGACGCTTCACAAGAGTGGACGTCTTGGCGGCGCCGCAGCCCATGTTGAAGGACCAGCTGATCAATGCGCCGTACTGGTTCTTGTTTAAGGTTACTTTGCTGTTGAGCATGGCGGTGATGCACTTTTCGAATTTCTACGTTTATTAGCGACGCAGTTGAGTTTCAGCAATAGAGGCCACGTACCGCCATGTCATCTGCAAGGAGCTTCTTGCCGTTGGCTTTGGAGAGGGGGATGGAGTACTTGACGTCGGTACACTTGTTGTTCTTGCAGAGGTGACCGTAGCCAACAGTAGGGTGACCAGCTACGTCCTTGTCTAGATCGGCCTATCAGTTCCCTAATTGCCTCCATCTATATCTGGAGACCACTTACAGATGTTGGCCCTGAACCCCTCAAAGCTGGAGATCAGGTTGACCGTAGCCTGGTTGGACTTTGGCGCACCGCAGCTGCCACTGGTGCCGCACTTCTTGGTGACGTATCCACTGGAACCCGTCTTGACATAGTAGTCCGAGACGTAGCATCCATAGGAAGTCTTGTCCCAGATGCTGTGGCCGTTGACCTTGGTGCCCTCTGTCTGGCAGGTGATCTTGACGTCTGTGCCCTTGGCAAAGGACCGCTCGATCTCGAAGCTGGTGCCAGGACCGCTCCGGCATCTGACGCCGTCGCCGGTGATGAGGTAGGCACTCGTGAGGGGTGCCACGAGGGTATAGAGGGCAAAGAGAGAAAACTTCATTGTTATAGAGATGAGTAGAAGGAGATTAAGTTGAGATTCAGGTGACGATTGAGAACTCAACTTCTCAAGTGGCATGAAAAGGCTCATTTATACCTCAAGCGGCGCAAATTAAGAGCAGGAGGAACAAATCTATCCTCCAATCCGCTTTCATGCATCTTTAGCCTATTGTCAGCCTCTCGTCCACCGATCTAAACGCCTGCACATCGTGTGGCTTGAAAGTAAAACGGCCGATTCTCGACTTCTGCTTGAATAAGACGGGAGAACCCTTCCGCCGATTGAGGACCTATTGGCTAGACGGCAGACTTCAAATTAGGAAGTTCTAAGGACCATAGTCAAAGTGGGGATAGTCTGTCGAAACACCTCGGAGAAATGCCTCAATTCTGCAAGCTGAAATGCAAGGACCGCTTCCGTGCAACATTGAAACGGCGCGGACTCGATGGGTCAAATCAGCGAGGTTGTTCAGGCGCTCAAGCCAGTTTGCCGGCATCAAACAGCGGTCTAGAACGTGGTCCTTGCCTGAGCCCTACCTTGGTCAAGGCCATGCTGGCGAGGATCCGAACCACTTCGTGACGGCTCGCTAGAGAATTCCTCTTTCGGGACGGGAGCTTGCATTTTACAAGTAGGGCTCCGTTGAGGCAGACGGTTGACTGGATTGCAGGAGTGTGCAGCACGATGAACCAGGAAACAACGCATCGTGACGGCTTGAGGACCGATCCAACTTTTACAAAGGGCATGGACCAACCTGTGTTGACCCGTGTCCTGGTATTCTCGTGCCTCAAGGGCAGCAACCGTTTGAGCCTAGGTCGTTTGGTGGGAAGTCCACTAACCTTTATGCAGAACCTGCTTCGGCATCTCTCACGGTAGAAGATTGGGACAACATCTATTAGATGTCATCAAGCTAAACCACCCAGCTCCCACTTGGGAAAGTACTGAATTTAGTATTTACGACGAACCTTGCTACTCCCTAGATCGCTTTTCAACAAGGGAGGGGCCTTGGAAAAGACAAACTTGCGGACTGCAGCCTCTGTAAATGTATATGGTGAGGTATTTACTCCCCATTATTTACTGATTCTACCGACTCCTACTTCTTAGCAGGCGTTTGGAGATATTGGATTTCGCATGTTGTGAATGCCAACCCCAGGTTCATTATGCTGTATTCAACTCGCATTTCATTGGGCCACTGTTCGAGGGCCAATGATGCCCTCAAGCACACTCTCGGCAACCCCACTTCGAGGATACAACAAGATCCTCCAGCTACAAAATGACTGCGGTTATCGAAATCTGATATTATAGTATCAGTCAACGGCGTTGCGTTTGAAGATAATTCGTTGAATGGTGACGGTAGAGAATCTCCCCGCAGAAACAAGGATCACATTGTTGTCACAATGGCCGAGAATCATGAGCAGATGTATCTGACAACCACGGGTTGCCAACAACGTCATCCCGAGCTGCATACATCGTCCCAATCATCCACTGACAATTCAGCCTTCACACATCGACGTCGCATCGCAGCCTACAATCCTCAAGTCCACCGCGACTGGATAAATATCAACGTCATCCATCGCAACGCTGCCCCCTCGAAGCATCTCTACACCCTCGCAATCAAGTTAGAAAAAAAAAAAAAAAAGAAGACACCGACACATGCTTCCTAAAACCCACAGTGACCTTCTGACACGCCTCGCGGCCGCCCATCCTCTCAAACCATCCCGCAACATTCAACCGCCCCGGCGCATTCACCCACGGCGCGACACCCTCCAGAAACGGCTGCGACATGCCATGGAGCAGGATGAANAACCCACAGTGACCTTCTGACACGCCTCGCGGCCGCCCATCCTCTCAAACCATCCCGCAACATTCAACCGCCCCGGCGCATTCACCCACGGCGCGACACCCTCCAGAAACGGCTGCGACATGCCATGGAGCAGGATGAAAATGCGCACGACTAGGGGTTGGGGCTGGTCTGGGCGTCGTAGAAAGGCAATTTATCTTTCGGTTTTGGTGCTGAGTTCATGGGCGAGATGGGGATTAGACGGGGTGTAGTATTGAGAGAGTTGGCTTGTGATATCGGTAGGCTCAACAGTATTTGTAGCTTCCATGATCCAACTCCAAGCCTAGGCCTTTTCACGATGGAGATAGGCTTTAACGGCGGGAATGACCAGCCACGCAGCACGCTTAAAACGTCTTGGGATGCCGGACCGAGAGGCAGCCATATTCATGACCCTGTTGCGTATACTACGCTCGGTTCAACCTCCATAGCAGCATGCGCGTCGCTCAAGAGACAGGATAAAACTCTGCAGGACACTCGGAGTTAATATCAAATAAACCCATGACCCGTCCATGGAGGAAACGAGTTACATCTTGCAAACCTCGCCGGCGGCCTCGGCCTCCGTCCCCCACCGTTTGACGCTATCACGACACTGACCCTGACTGAGACTGAGCGGCGATTGTCGAAAGCAAGTCCCAAAAGGCAAACCATCGAGCTGATCGGTAGAGGGGGGTAGCCTTCAATACCGGATCCTTTTAAGTCTTGCGGATACAGCTGTTAGACCTGAATGCGCCCACTGGCATCCATTTGGAGGCCTCGTCCCGAGGAAATCCCAATTCCTGGTCGCCATCAAGGTCCAGTGCGTCGATATCTCTGACGACTGTTGCCTGCATGCGTCCTGCTCGGTAACTAGCGTTAGTAAGACCATGCATGATGCGCAGGACGTTGCTCGACTGCTGCTTCACAAGTGACCTGCCGCCTCTTCGATCGCATCAACTTCCCTCCTCCTCAACAGCCTTTTTTCCTTCTCCCGTGCAACGCCATGTGGATATCTGCACGCGAGGGCCACGCCGGAGTTAAGACTACCCAGCAACTCCATCCCGCAGATGTTGCATGGAGATCATCTGCAGAGCCCCATTTCTGCAAATCACCGCAACACCTCCACGGGTCAAGTAAAGATGGTGACTGCAACACATGCACCATGTCGGATATAAAAGCAACTCGGCCAACCTAGTGCCCCATGCCCGTCATGAATGAAGCAGGTTCGTGACTGGTAAGCTCAAGACATGTATAAATCCACCTGGAATCAAGTCCGCAAAGCCTGAGCTGCTACTCTCCCTTCCGTCTGATCAGCACACTTGAAACACCACAGCATCAACAATGACATCCCTCCCGCAAGGCCGCTATGCCGAAGCCCACAAGCCCGAGAACCTCGGCGGGCCAGGTGACAGCCGCCCCACGGCCCTCCAGATCGTCCAGGACCGAGACCTTGTCGGCAAGCTCGCCGGCAAAGTCGCGCTCATCACTAGGGTTTCCTCAGGCCGAGACGCTCAAGGCGCTGGCCGTGCTGGGCGATGTCGCCGACGCGTCCAACGTCCGGCTGCTCAGGATGGACCTCGAGAGCCTGGAGAGCGTGCGCAGAGCGGCCGCCGAGTTCTGTGCGCACAGCAACACGCTGAACCTGCTGGTCTGCAACGCGGGCATCCTACAGTTCGACGAGCAGGCCCACACGGCAGAGGGGTTCGAGATGCATCTCGGGGTGAACCACTATGCGCACTTTCTGCTGCTCATGCTGCTCAAGGACATCATCATCAAGTCGTCGACGCCCGAGTTCAACTCCAGGGTCATAACCGTCACGTCCACTGGGCATCGGATCCAGGGCATCCGATGGGGCAACATGACCATGGAAGGGGAGTACGATGCGTACAAGGCGTACGGGCAGTCAAAGACGGCAAACCTCGTGATGGCGGTCGAGGGACCAATAGGTCCTATATTTGACCTTCACAACGGACTCGTCCAGGCCATCGAGCTAGTCCAGACGCCATCTCTCGACAGCAACGTCACCATCGTTATGGATACAACTTTGTCAGACTGGACCATCTGATCTGTACGTGAGAGATTGGATCGGACGGAGAGACGCTGCCAGGTGGTCAAGTCGAGATGCCCGGTTGTGTGTTCAAGATTGCGGATACTCCTCTAACCAATACAGGTATTCAGCCTCACACAGAGGCAACCCTCGTACCAAACGGTTTCAAAGACCCGCCACGTACCAAAGGAGAAGCATATCTGAAACTCGCTTTTACCCCAAAGCAGGACAAACTGGGCAACTTCCGGTCACGAGGTCGCCTCTGGACAACTCTAGGTCTCCAGACCGCCGTCGCTGGCTACACTCCGATGCCTCTCGTCTACAGAAGCTCCCATAATCGAACCCGTATCCCCATCTTTACTCCTCATTCATTCGTCAACAAAGTCTCCACCAGGGCCATGAACCTCGCCAGCGGCGCCCTCAGCAGCTGGAAGCGCTCTGGCATTGAGTTCCTCGCCACACAGCCAACTGCGGCGGGCACGGCAAAGAATGGCCCTCTGCCCACCTCCACCAGACGTCCCACCACGTATGGCATGCCGAGTGACACACTGCCCTAGTTCTCGTCACGGCCGCATCGCTCTCCCCGTGCTCGTCTGGGCGGCCGACACCGTAACAGCGTGTCACTTCCAGGGTGACTCGCTCCGGGTGGACGTCCACGGGAGACCCCACGGCCTGCCCCTCCCGCGACGTTTGCCCGGGTCGGGGTCTCCGCGGGCCGGCTGAGTTGTACATCGATAAGAAGATGGCGCAGGGGTTTGAGAACTGGAGTTTGACTGTGGAGGGTCTGTGTGTGGACTATGAGTTTCCTCAGGAGGGGGTTGGTAGGACCGATGTGCAGTGGGAGGGAACCGGTGCTGAGGGCAAGGTTTGGGCATGTCGCGAGGGCGAGTTTCTGCTGGAAGGTATGTGATTAAGGATGTGGATGAGAGTAGGCAAGTTTGAGTTGAGAAAGAAGAGGGAGGATACGGTTGTGAGGCTGGATTGGGTGCATCATGGGTTGGGGAGTGCTTCCTGTGAGCCGGATACGTTGCCTGGGTATCAGCTTTGAGCCTTTTAACGGAGGAATTTGACGTCTGGATACTATATGACTGAGGTCAAGATCCGAGATCCCAAGGTTGTTGGCCACAGTTAAGCAAGGGAGTTGAAGGCGCTGTCATCCACAGCGGTTGTCTTATAAACAGTCAGTTGAAACGAGTCATTGTTCCCAGAACTACAACCACACACAACACATATAAACACCAGCTTTCAACCATCGTTCTTTACTCAAGTACACCATCACGTATAAGCCCAAGCCGCAAACCCATCCCCAGCAGCCTGGATCTGCACCCCCTCCAGGCCCAAGCATCCCTGCCCCCTAAAACCCCCCGTCGTCGCCTTCAGCACCGCCTCCTTCGACACCGGCAAATCCCTCCCCGTCGGACACACCCACAGCCCGGGACTCCCATCCTCGGGCGACCAAACAAGCACCGTGACGGGCATCTTACACTCCGACACCATCTGTGACGTGCGAAAGCCGCCTACCTGCGAGCCGGGAGGGCGGAGGGCGGAGTGAGCGGAAGAATACGAGATAGTCCCGTCGGGGGCGACGAATATGAACTGCCCACCTGGGACTGCGGCCTTGAAATCGTAAGATTAAGGATGGTTGGTTGCTGGGAGACTCACAGCGAGAGCAGTCATTTGTTCGTCGACTTGGGTTGATGTCCCGGCTGGACAGTCGGTTGCGTTATCGAGGCCGCAGAAAGTGCTTGGCTTGGAGGCGCCGATGATGAAGGCTCTGTTGCGGGCGTTGATGACGCGGGCGTGGACTTCGGGGATCTTTGGTGCGTAGACGGACATTGTGAAGTAGGCGGTGACGAGGCCTGTGAAGAGGATTGGAGTGAGGAGCTGCATGGTGGAATGGGATTGACTATTGGCTTAATCGAGTGCCTGAGCAATTGAGCGTGCTGTATTGATATGGAGTTTGTGGGGAGGGGATGAAGATGTGGGTTAAGTAATGACGTTGGGTTGGACAGGCTGGCCCAAGAGGAAGTCGCAGCCGTTATACCTAACGGTTAGGTACGTGGAGTTAACCTCAATGGGGCTCGTAACGACTTAGTACGAGGACCCCTTAATTCTCGGGTCGTTCGGTTCGACTGTTTACCCTAACCAGGGAGATCGCTTCATAACTGAGCTATCCTTGGAGATGCTGCTTGGGAGGACACCCCTTTATACCAGCGACACTCTTCTCTTATGCAGATTACCTACAGATCTACTTCAACTATTTCTATCATGCATCAAGGCAATCACCCATCCTCCCAGTATCTTGTCTTTACCAGCAATGTAGTACAACCCCAGGAACCAAGATCTCGGGCAGACCCTGATCTTGTGCACCAGCCTCGTCATCACGTCGCAACTCGACCCTGAAGCGACAAGGCTCGCAAGACAAGTTACGTAGTCGCAGCTGACGTAGATGCGACACCGTCGATGTTCAATGACGTTTGCAGGGACACAGTAAAGTAGGGGTCTTGGAAGCACAAAAACGTCAGCTCTCTACACTCTTCACGAGAGCTGCAGCTCCTCCCTCCGTCAGCGCACTTGGGGCAATCGCAATCAAGTAAACATAAGAAAACCAAGAAATCGTATTTATCTATCATATCTATCACCTCTTCAACCTCCCAAGCAACCCCCCCAGCTTCGCCTTCAATGCCGGCCCCGTCGCCTCATTCGCCCCCACAAACCTCCTCACAAGGATATTATACAGCCCCCCAAACGCCAGCGCCATAGCCGTCGATGTAAAAATAATGACGTTGTACGGCATGCTAAAGTCCGGAGTCGGGAGGTACAGCAACAGACTCGTCGTGCGCAGGTTCATCACCTTGGGCTCCAGCGTCGTGATCACCGCGGCGGCCACGTCGAACCCCCTGTTCGCGTCGGGAGGGTACTCTGTGTACCGCAAGATGGACTTTTCAAAGTCGTAGGTCAAAAAGACTGTTTTGTGAGGCGGAATTCGCATCAGGAGTTCCAGCTGGGTGCCGCGGGCGCGGTCCAGCGCAGGGCGGTAGTAGATCTCCTTGATGATATCACTCGAGTTGTCTGCTGGGGAATCGGCGATCCGGGCAGACAATGTGTGGAGGTAGATGCGCATGAACCAGGGCAGGGACTCCATGTAGACAAACTCGACGTCCGTGTCGTGAGGGTTGCTGAGAATGGCCTGCACGCCACCGTGCTCCTGGCCGTGGCCCGTGAAGCTGCGCTCGGCATAGAGGAGAGGCGTCTCGGGCTTGCTGAGGAGCTTATCGTCGTCCTGCGATGCAGGCTTGACGAGCATGAGGGTGAAGTCGCCGTGGGGGTCGATGTGGTAGCATCGTGATGTGCCGTCTGGGGCCTTGACCTCGCGGGCGCCCTCGGAGGAGTAGATGTCTCGCGACTGGGGGATCTGCACGCAGACGGGAGGGACATCGGGGTCGGTGAGGGGGCATGTACCCTTCATCGGGCGACCAAAGACTTGAGACAAAGTCCAGTCCTGGCCGTCGAGGCTGTCGGCGGGGAAGCACGTGTTGTCGGAGTGGTAAGGCTTGGAGGTATCGCAGAGGAGCTCATGCCCCGGAGGGGGTCGAGGGATGGGGTTGTCTAGACATTCGGTTAGCTGAGGGGCCACCAGGGGTTGAAGCGACATACTCTGAGGCCGTTTGGAGCGGTTCACATCGAGAACCATGTCGACAGTCTCCTCCATCTCCAGCACGCAGTCACCTTCCGCCCTGCACTTGGGCCGCACATCAATAGCCATGCTCTGGAACGACGCATCAAACAGCTTGTGCCCATCCAACAAGCTCGCAATGCCCGCCTTGCCCTTGCACGGCAGGAGCTTCAAGAACGGCGTCAGATTCTCCGTGCACACAACCTCGTGCGGGAGAACACCATGAAGCAGTCTCGTATTAGCCAGCGTCGTGTTCGGATGGTCCCCATCAGGCTGGAACGACATGACCGGCCGGATCGTCCTCGTCTCATCAATGAAGTTAAGGCTCGCGCAGAACAATCCCGACAGCGCATTCGTCAGCGTCAACCACTTCTCGTCCGCCTCCTCATCCGTCTCGGCATCCAGCCAGGCCCACAGCTCTACACCCGTGCCGCCCTCGCGCGTGCCGTCCCACGGCCTGGCACCCCATCGCTCGGCGTCCCACCTCCCTAGTGTGAAGCGCAGGTGCAGTTCCCGCGTGCCGGCATACTGGAGGATCTGGCCTAATGAGCGGGGGAAGAGGCGGAAGTTGTGCGCCTCAAAGTCGGCGATGGAGGTGTTGGCTCGGAAGTTGAAGCTCGCGAGGAGCTGGGATAGGGGCAGCGGTCGGAGTGTCAATTGCTCGTGGTAGTCGGATGCGGCGCCCGAGACGAGGGACGCGATGGCGAGGAGGGGCGCCAGAGAGAGGCGCATCTTGCAATTAGAATACGGAGCTGGAGATTGTGAGATCCGAACGGATTTCACATCTCATAGAGATCGACTTGGAGTTTGTCTTGCAACAGCTTCGCTACCTGTTCAAGTCGCGACGTGGAGCATCCATTGACGAACCGATAAAGTAAGCGGTGAAATCCGGCAGAAACATTTCCCATGCGCGCTCCTCCACATGCTGTCGCATCTTCAAGGCCCCGCCATCTTCAACAACTTCAGTTCCTATTTCCCTAATCAACGGCCGCCCTCGCAATCCATCATGGCCGCCGAGCAAAGAAAGCTGCTCGAGCAGCTCATGGGCGCATCCTCGTCCTCCCGCGCCGCCCAGCTCTCCCTCACCGACCCCAAAGTCTGCCGCTCCTACCTAGCAGGAACATGCCCCCACGACCTCTTCACAAACACGAAGCAGGACATCGGCCCCTGCCCCAAGGTGCACAACGAAGGGCTCAAGACCGAGTACGAGGGGCTTCCGGAGCGCGAGAGGCAAAAGTACGGGTTCGAGTACGACTACATGCGCGACCTGCAAAAGTACATTGACGAGTGCAACCGGCGGATCGACGCGGCGCAGAGGAGGTTGGAGAAGACTCCGGATGAGATTCGCCAGACTAATGTTCTGGTACGTCCTGGACCCCTAAAATCAATGGCCTTGTGCTAACAACCCCAGCTCAAATCTATCTCCGACCTCACAGCCTCCATCAACAACGGCCTCCTCGAAGTCGAAATCCTCGGCTCCATGTCCGAGGTCTCGCGCGCCCAGGACGAGCTCTTCCGCGTCCGCCAGGCAACCCAGGCGAAGGCCGACCGCGAAAAGGAGCTCAAGGCCCTGTCCGACACGTCCGGTCCCTCGGGCCATCAGAAGCTGCAGGTCTGCGACGTGTGCGGCGCGTACCTCAGCAGGCTTGACAACGATCGGCGACTGGCGGACCACTTCTACGGCAAGATGCACCTCGGCTACGCGCAGATGCGCAAGACGTACGATGCGTTCCCCAAGGAGATGAAGGGGCGGTCGAGGGCGCCGATGGATGACGATGGGCCTGGGATGGGAGGACCTAGGGGACCGAGAGGTTCGGGAGGTTACAGGAGTGGTAGGGGGGGAAGGGGGTACCGTGGAGGATGGTGATTTTACGGGTGTATTCTTTCTAATAGTTGTTTGGGGTATTTTTGGCGTTGGGGCGCTATTCCTTATAAAATTGGACGGATCATCTGGTAAGACTGGAGGAAAGCAGGATGAATACCCTTTCTAGACAGCGTCGAGAATCACAAGACAACAAAAAACAGAGCTCATCAATCTCGCTTTGACTATAGGTATGCTGTCTATGCTATGCTGCCAAATGGTATTTTTCCAACTCGGTTTTCTTTTCCTGCTGTGAAGCCGCCGTCGCATTCTTGCGGCCCATTAAGTCCTCCAAGCCCAGAGTCAATATCCCAAGAGCCATCAATCTGCCCAAAGAACCACAGCTACATCATGACGTGCTCTTGTTAAGCTCGTCAAGCTCCTCCATCTCATCGTCCCACTTCCCGCCCGTCGGCGGCGCCAAGGGCGGTGGAGGCGCCGCCGCAGCCGCCGCGAACGCGGGCTTATCGGATCCCGGCGCAGTACCTGCCGCAGCCTTCTTTCCGTCGCCAGGCAGAGCTGGGAAGTCTTCGGCGACAGGTACGGACTGTTTCGCAGGTGCAGGTCCACCAGGACCGCCCTCATGGCCACCTCGTCCGCCGCGTCCTCCCCTACCACCACGACCGCGTCCCCGTCCACCTCTTCCTCCCCGATACCGCTCGTCCAGGAACCTATCCACATCGTGCTCCTCGCCCTCCCGCGACGCGTACCGGCTCCCTCCCAGCCCAGTGCTCCTGGTCCCTCGAATCCCACCGTTCGCCCCCCGGAACCCCCTCCTCGCCTCCTCCTCCTCCAGCGCCTCCTTTCCCTCGTCCCACCCTCCTTCCTTCATCCCCATGGCCTTGAGCTTCCTCTCGCGGTTCTTAGCGCGCTCGTCCTCCATCCTGCGCCTGTCCTCCTCGCCCCGCTTCCGCCTCTCTGCCTCCTCAGCGCGGCGCTTCCTCGCCTCCTCCATGCCCCGCGCGTACGCTTCGGCGTGGTCCTTCTCGTCCTTCTCGGCCTTTTCGAACTTGCGCGCCTTCTCTGCCGACACGAGCTTCATCCTCTCCATCTTGGCGGCCAGTTCCTCGTCCGTGAGCTTCTGCCGGGGGTTGGCGCCACTCTGCAGACGAGCGCTGGAGCTGGCGGCTGTATTTGACGAGCCGGACTTGTCTCGAGGGGCAGTGGGCGCGTTGGGCGGCGCATTCGAGGTCGGTTGAGGAGGGACCTGTCGTGCAGGCTTGGGAGCTGGTGCGGGAGCAGCGGCGGGGACAGGAGCTGGAGCAGTCGCGGGAGCAGGTTTGTCGGCGTAGCGGGATGAGGAGAGGCCAGAGGGCTTCGTAGCTGGTGCTGAGACCGGGGCTGGCTGTGGCGGGGGGGTCTTCTCGGGTGCTACTACAGGTTGCTGGGCTGGTGCTGCCGGGGCGGGCGTGACGTCTTGGGCGGCGACGGGTTCGTCGACGGGCTCGAAATCATCGTAGAAGAGATCATCGTCGGTGCGACCTCCAAACTGGTCCTCCATTGTGGCAAGCGACGAGTGTAGAGCAATGAATAGCGATATTTGAGCGGATACTCAATTGAAACTGGAGAAATAGGGGATTGTCGTCAAGGTGAGGAGCAAATGAGGTCGGTAGAGCAACAAAGGATGGAATGGTGATGGATGAAAGCTCAGGTTACACCGATACCCCGCCACAGCTGGGTAGAGTTCGGTGGGGGAGAAAACAGAGTGGAGCCGGTGGCTCTAGCCGGTTAATCGTCGGGTAGCGGGGTTCGCCTCGGTGAGACTCGGAGCTTGGTGTGTCTTGCAAATTTCTAGTTCTCTGTTGCTACCTTGCATCGCAACCCTACAGTGAAGCATGATAGCCTCACATCCAGAGTCCAACATGATCACCTCGCCCGCCCCGTCAGCCTCGCCAGCACCGCCTGCTTCAACTCCTCCTCACTCCTCGTAAACCTAGCCCCAAACCTCCTACAAACCGCCTCCACATTTCCCCTCTTGCTATACCCCTCCAAGGCACAGACAATCGCCCTCCCTGACTTGACCCCCAGCCCCAGCTCCAGCAGACTCACCGGCGCGTCGGTCGCCCCGTGGAAGAAGAAGACCACAATGTCGGCGGCCTCCTGCATGTCCAGCTCCCACCAGACCTGCTTGGCCCAGCGCTTGTCGGAAAAGTCCTCCTTCCAGGTGGAGTCCCAGTCGTCGCGTTTTGGGTTGAAGATGGTGACGGGGTGGGAGGCGAGGGCGTTGGTCAAGGTCTCGCGCCAGTCGGTGCCCGTCGTTGTGCCGGCGAGGAAGATGGAGGTGTTCTTGTTGTCGTCTGGCGTGGGGCGGTTGGGGGCCATGAGGATGCGGGCTTGAGATGTCATGGCGGGTGTTGGCGCAGTTTCTGCTCGTTCGGTGAGTTTGGACTGGTTTGATGAGTTGGGTTCTGATGGTGAGTGAATGCGAGTGAATCGATGGGGATGAGCTGAGATCCCCGCCTTTGGCGTTTGTGATACTTGCACTTTGCGCCACCTCGTGATTGGCCATGCAACCCTCATGTTGTGCGAACATGACGATGTTACTAATAAAGACTTTGTTCCTCGGAGTTGCCTTATTGAATGGGTGGTATCTTGATTTGAAGTACAGCGGTGTTTTATAGACTGCGACGAGAACATGGGGGTAAACTCGAGGTATCGACTCTGCTCAAGCCATCTCACCCTAATACAAATAATCTACCATTGCCTGACCCATCCAACTTCAGCGCCTCACCATCCATCATGCCATCGCAATATGCTTCCCCCAGATAAGACCACACAGCCTCCCCCGCATCCCTCAAAACATGCGCCGTCGTTCCACCATGAAACACCACCACGGAATCGCCCGGTAACATCTCCCCAGGTCCAGTGCCAACGTTTCCCGTCTCCGTGAGGTAGAGTCTCCTCCCGCTATTCTTGATCAAGTTGGTGATGAAAACATTCATATCCGGACTCTTGCTCAGCTCTGGGTCGAGACCGAGTCTCTCGTGAGCCTCCTCAGTCGGCTTCAGCTGGACCTTTGCGAAGCGGTGTCTCACCTTGATGTACCATGTTGCATATACGATCCTCGCGGCCGATATGACGACCATGGCCATGTCTGTCACGAAGTCGCGCAGGCCCTGGAGCCAGAGTTTTGCTGCGGCTATTGGGGTTACGGCGCAGAGGCGAAGGGCGTCGACTTCGCTGGATGGGACCCAGTACCAGGGGACTATGCCTGTTGAGCGGATGATGCGGGTGATGTGGAAGGAGTGTATCTTGGCGTCGGAGTTGAGGAGGCCTTGGCCGACGCGGGAGATGATGCTGTGAAGACCTCGAAATCTCTCGAGGCCTGGGGTTGCACCGTAGATTCCCACACAATGTCTGGACGTCAAGCCCGAATCGCCAAGTCGAAGAGCCATTTCATTCTGAGAGGACTCATCCAACGTGGGAGCAATCCCGTGTTTGCGTATCGCGGCAGCTTCCTGCACGAACTCCGAGGCCTCGTCAAAGTACAGCTTGGCCCACCGGTAATCAATCTGGTCCATGATCTGCTTTTCCGGATCCTGTCGAAGTGTTCGTCGACCGACACGCGCGATCCTGTCAATCAAGACTCCTCGAACAAAAACCCGTTCCGAAGCATCAAAGCCCACCTCTCTTGCATCGTTGTCACCTCCAGCAGCAAACACAGGTTCCGTCAGAGACGTATATCCGTACGGCACCTTCAGATGCATCGCCCAGTCAGGAACCCACGAAGGCAATCCCCCTGTCGCCTTTGGGAACTGCGAGAATAGCAAGACATCGACATTATCCTTCAGAAACATTGCTGCGACCCTGGAATACACCTTATCCACGGCACTGTAGTCGACCCTGATGCCTTGCTGCGCGGCGTCGTCCTCGTCCGCAAGTCCGAGCAATCCAAAGAGCCGGTCTTCCTCAAGACTAGCTTGAATCTTTGGGTGAATGTCGTTGACGTTGTACCTCAGGATAATGTCCCACATGGCCTTCCGCGTCCCAGATTGATGAATCGCCTTGCGCTCCTGCACAAGACGCATCAGCCCGCCCGTCAGGTTGAAGATGGACGCACGCAGCCGTAGCTCGTTCTGTGACACGGCATGGTCCAGATGCTGCATCCAGTGAGTGTTGTAGATGTTGTAGAACAGGACGCCGCATCGGAAACAGTCAAAGCAGAGCTGCTGATCGCCGCACACAAAGACGATTTCTGTGGGCAGGCAAGCTTCCTGGATGACCCACAATCTATTAAACCAAGAGCGCTGCAGCACATCCTGCAAGCCTGCGATGGGGAACCGGTGGCCGTACCGCGACAGCATGTCGAGGATGTCGTCGCGGTCTTCTCGCTCTGTCTCTGTCACCTCGCGAGATGGACCCATGACCGCGTCAAAGACGTTCATGAACTGGCTCACTCGTGGGCCTATCACACGGCTGAGGACGCCCTCGCTCATCATCTCGCGGACGAGGTCAAAGTACTGGCGGGAGGAACGTGTCGAAGGGCCCAGCCAGATGACGACTTTTGCACATCTCGAGTAGATGTGTCGCATTAGTTCGACCTGGTGGCTCTTTTCGGCGTCGTCGACTTGGTTGATGCAGATTTGGTCGACGAAGAGGTAGCTGCTGAGTCCTTTGTTCCTGGCCAGATGAATCAGTGCGAGTTCAAGTGGCTTGAAGATGAGGAGTTCGCGGGGCCCATGTTGCGTCTCGACGATGATGCGACAGTTGGGAGCCGTGATGTGCTTGGGGACACCCCAGGTGTAGGAGAGGGCATCGTATAAGATGCCAGAGTCGAGACTGGCTTCGATGATCTCGATGCGGAGTGGGCTGGAGGCGAAGGGGATGTAAGATGGTTGAGCGGGCAAAAGCTTGATGACGCGGAACGTCTTTTCTGAGGGACTGAGGGGAGAATATTGGTATCGGGGGCTACGGAACGGCATTGAATGGAAGGAGTCGAGATTGAAAGCTTCGAGAAGAGGGATTGTCTGGTTTATTTCATCTGAAATCACAAATGCTGTTTTCGCTACAGGAAATGCACGCCGGATGAGATCATGAAGAAACAGAGGCAAGGCGGGTGTTGACGCAGAGAGCCGATGCAGGCTGATGCGGCTAGAGTGGGTTGAAGGTGGTGGGAGTGATAAGGAACGGGAGGTCTTGATAGCGCCAAGAGCTGCACTATATACCACAGGGACGTTGCTCCCGGCGCCTCGGCTGCTGCGGCTGAGCGGGCAGCTGCAGGCGGAAGCAGGGCACTGGGGCAGGGGTGCTCATTCAGCTTTGGCACCTGACTAGAATTGCACCTCTTCAACACCACCGCCCCAACCCGCGGGCTCTTTTTTATCTAGTCCAGATGATTGGATTCATTCTGTGGCGCAATTAAGCCGGGAGCAAGGGGAGCTTGAGGACGTAGAAAATTGACTGTGAATCACTGTACCGCTTTACTAGTAGCCAGTTGGGTATTGTAGAAGGCCAATAGAGCCAGGTGTGTTATCTATAGGGTATCGTCTATCTAGAGATAGGTAACAACTACAGCCTGTAATCTCAATACCATTGTGGAGCATTCATCCAGACTCTACAGCAGTGAATCTACAGCAGTGAATCTACAGCAGTGAATCACTGTCCCTATTGCTGCACGTTCTGCCCATTGCCCAGCGTCATTCACCGCCCTCATGGGCATCGAAGTGAATGACATTTTTGACAATACTTAAATTGTCTCTCTATTCTATCATCACATTATTGTTCCCATTGCAATAGACAATTATCCAGTTTCAAAAAGCAGATACTGTTAAATAGACAGTACCGAAATGCTTCATTTGAAAACCTATAAATTCTTCGACATCTCCCCATGCTTGGAGTCTTTCCTCCCTCTTCTCTACGCGTCCACCTACCCATCCGACAAACGCTGAGATTTTCTGCGGTTTACCCTTTCCACCACGCACATATTCTCTTTCCCCTGCTACCCACAACTTCTCTCGGCAAGCTTTCTCTCTCTCCCCTCTACACCACTCACTTGTTGCCAACAACGTATCCACCTCCGAACGCCGAAGCTTTCGTACCTTTCCTTCTTGCCAACGACGTTTCGCACATTTCCTTGTTGCCAACGACGTATTCACCTCCAACGCCGACGTTTGCGCATATCTTTCTTGTTGTCAAGGACGTATTCGTCTCTCTTCACCATCAGGCGCCGCCCTTTACCTCGCCTCCAAACCCAGTCTTGACATCTCGTCTTCCCAGGTTCACCTTTGTCTGCACTCCACCGCATTACTTGAGTCAACATCTCTTCTTCGTTTTGTCCCGTCACGCACCAACGGGATCTTTTCTTGCCACCCTTCGTTCGCAAACGCCCACTCCACGACTCTCCAACAACTGTGACGCAGGTTACGGACCAAACGCCAGCATTTGGCAAACACCTTGGGCCTATATCTACCCACGGCTCTGCTCTCGACACAATCCTTTTCTCTTTTTCAACGACCCGTCACCAGCCAGCCATGCCTATCCGGCCATGGCAGCAACGTGCCCTGGACAACGGGAGGACACCCCTCCCGGAGGCCCCAGGGGACCGGCCGTGGCTCTCTGCCTCGGGCTCTCAAGCGGTACGTAACTTCAGTCTTCCCTCTCGACCTGCCAATACTCATTCTCGACAGGACGGACAAGCCGGGACAAACGGCTATGTTCATTGGACCGTGGGGGACAAGGTCCGTCTTGTGCGCCTGAAGGCGCAGGGTCTGACCTGGGCGCAGATCTGCGAGCACTTCCCAGGGCGAACGATGGAAGGCGTCAAACAGACGTATTTCAAGCGTTGCGCAGAGACCATTGCGGACGTGGAGGTGGAGGAGGAGGCCGGGGGACAGGCCGAGGGGGAGGAGGGCAAGGAGGGCCAGGAGCAGACCTCGCAGGAGGCCGAGGGGGAGACTGGGGGGGATGCCGGTGGTGAAGAAGCTGGCGATGAGGAGGCCGTTGGTGAAGGGGGGGGTCGATGAGCAGGACTCTTCTGTGAAGATCCACTCGAGGGAGAGGAGAAAGCCGGGGAGGAGCCCAACCCGTCCAAGTGACGCGGGCACAAGACTCAGTGGTGGTTAAAGCAGGACGACGCGATGGGGTAACAGAACCGATAATTCCGCGTCATAATTAATTGCAAGGCAGGCGTTGCTTGGTTTTTGAGTTTGCCATGATTTCCCATGATGATGTTTGCTCTCGAAATGGCCGTGATGAAGGACAAATGCGCTTCGACAAGAGTGATGTTTTCGCAAGTGTGACTGGGCTCTGGCCATGGGCCTGTGTCCATATTTATAGTCATTGGTGAATGGCGGGATGCGGCTCAGAACATACCCTATCGGTCATGATGTCGCTTGAAATCCTGCCGTGTTGTGGCTGCATGTGCGTGTATTCCAGCAGTGTGTCATATTTTCTATGAACATGCAAGACTGCATTGAGTTCGTGGATACAGCCAATTCCTAAATGATATAAGAACCGACCAATCCAGGAGAGTTTCTTGATTCTGAAACTCAAGTATCCGTTCGCATTCTGGAACGTCAGCCAAGACATGGGTCAGCAACCTTATCTTCTCACGTGCAGCCCACCCGCATGACCCAGCCACCACCATCGTCCACCTTGCATCTCACCTCAAGACAACCTCACATCGACATCTCAACCTCAGAATGCTCGTCCCTCATCAGACCCGGCACCACCGCCGCATAATCTACTACCACCAAACCCACTACAAAGACAACGCCTACATCTCCATCCTCCCCGCCCTCAACCCCTCCACCGGCGTAACCCACGTCATCCTCGCAGCAATCCACCTCAACACCCCCTCCAACATCACCCTCAACGACGACGTCTACACATCCTCCAAGTTCATCCCCCTCTGGGACGAAGTCCGCCAGCTTCAGGCGGGGGGCATCAAAGTCCTCGGCATGCTCGGCGGTGCTGCGCAGGGTTCCTACACGAGGCTTGATGGCTCGCTGGAGGGATTTTATAAATGGTATGAGCCACTGAGAAAAATGATTTCCTGGGCGGGGTTGGATGGATTAGATCTTGATATTGAGGAGGCGATGTCGCTTGGGGGAGTGGTGAGGTTGATAGATCATCTGAAGACGGACTTTGGGCAGGATTTTCTGATCACGCTTGCGCCGGTTGCGCCGGCGATGCTGAATAGGCAGAATCTAGGGGGATTTAACATCGAGGAGCTGGAAAAGGGACTTGGAGCGAGGATAGCTTGGTACAATACACAGTTTTACTGTGGATGGGGGGACATGAGCAAGCCGCATGAGTATGATGCCATCATCGCGAGGGGATGGCCGCAGGAGAAGGTTGTGGTAGGACTGGTGACGAATCCTGCGAATGGGGCGGGATGGGTCAAGGATAAGGAGTTGAAGGCTTGTCTGGAGGAGCTGCTGAGCAGGTATCCGAGGATCGGGGGCGTGATGGGTTGGGAGTACTGGAATGCTGTTACGGAGGAGAGTAAGGAGGTGGGCACGCCTTGGAAGTGGGCGGAGATGATTAATGGGGTTCTGAATGATGGAAAGAAGTGATGGCCATATTGGTGCCTGGATGGTACTGTTTGGTATGACGACACGGTTACGCCATAGATGGGGGACACATAACGAGCGGACTGCTGCTTCTTTGCACCATTCATATCAGCAATCATATACAATCACTTCATCTCAGCCCATCAATTCCAGTATGGCCGACAATCAGGACTGGAAAACACGCCCTCCCTATCGGAATCCAGCCGTAACACAGCCGTCCAAGATCCACGGGTCATGCCACTGCGGCAAAATCCAGTACTGGCTAAGCCGAGACAAACCACTCGCTTCAAAATACTGCCACTGCACCGACTGCAAAACGATCCACGGCATGTCTCCATCCTCTCAACCGGAATTCATGCTAATGGCCCAGGTGCTCCGTTCCAATGGGCTGCCATCTTCGAAAAGACAGACATGGCGTTTGAGAATGGCTGTGAGGGCCTGAAATTCTACCAGGCTTCGACAAAGTGCAGCGCGCATGACTTGCCGTGCAAGGTTGGGTGTGCAGAGTGCGGGAGCTGGATCATGGATGAGGGGAGGAACATGGTCTTGTTGTTTCCGACACTATTGGATCTCGACCCGCGTAAACTGCGAGAGAACTTTCAGATTCAGTAGGTCTTGAGCTGGTCCTATGGACAGAGGCTAACAAGGGCAGATGTCACATCTTTTATCCGCAGCGAGTGGTGGATGTTCCGGATGGGAAGCCAAAGTGGACGGGGCTGGATCGACACAGTGAACTGATGGATGAGCCGTGAGGTGTCGACAATAATACATTGTATTGCGACTGTGAATTCTCGGGGCGTGGCCACGGTGAGAACTGCACGTCAACATGCAGGCGCT
Source organism: Fusarium nematophilum (assembly GCA_033030565.1). Classification (NCBI taxonomy): domain Eukaryota; kingdom Fungi; phylum Ascomycota; class Sordariomycetes; order Hypocreales; family Nectriaceae; genus Fusarium; species Fusarium nematophilum. The sequence continues at coordinate 20,039 of JAVIXY010000091.1, forward strand.
TCCACGCCTGTTCCTGCTCTCAGCTGAGGCCGGAGCTATCCTCATTACACAACATGAGCCAAACCCTAACTACTTGCTCTCTGAAACTTGGTCTTGGAGTTCCATTGCTGCATTACACGCCCACAGTAGCCGCATGCAAGTTCCAACTATACTCCTGGTGAGCGGTGGCAAGATGGGTTTATGTTCCTGCAGTGCCATCTGCCAGGAGAAACTTTGGCCGAGTGGTGTATCATGGTGTCACCCTTGCAGGTGAAGATATGTATATGACTAGAACACAACTTCTATCTGATTCCACCATCTGCAGCCTCGAACACCATTCCGTCCAGGCTCGCGATGTCGTCTCAATCTGGATTGACGGAGAGTCTGGATATCTAGGGCGGTCGTGTCGAGGAGAAGTACCGTTTTCTTAGGGTGGTACCGTGTGGTGACTGGGGCCAGTCCGCTTGTAGTCACCTGCACATGCAGCACCCAACTCTCAAGCACTTTGCGCTGCATTGCACACTGAAATTCGGCATGAATAACGTGTAGAAAGAAAAAGTAAAGGACAGCTCTCAAGATCTGCCCCGTCTATAAAATGGGCAAAAAAACCGGCCACCCACCCGACCGTATCTCCCCCCAGCTAACCAGTGCGTGAATTTGTGTTCTTAACACTGACAATGTACAAGTACATCGTCTTGAGTAAACCATGGTTTCATCATTGGGGCTCTTAGTAGCCCTTCAGTTATTTTATCTTTTATATCTACCTGCGCGGTTGGACCTCAAGGCAGGTGGGGGGATACCATCTCGAGATTGTTCTTTCTCAAATGCGCGAGTTCTGAGGGCGAGTGGGTTCATGGTCTTCAGCTTTGAGGGGTCCGCAGACCCCAGACCCCTCAGGCAAAGACTCCCAGTGGGGTGTTACAGGTCCGTGAAACCTGGAATTAAGCGAATCGTAACACCTTCTCACCAAAGGGGGTCGCTTTTTTCATCACTGGAGGGCCAAGGGGTAGTCGGGAACAGTGATGATCCAGCAGCTCTCATATGGCTAGCCCTGGCTAAGCCCTCGAGACGACAGCACAATTCTGAGTTCCAGCGGCTAGTTTGTTTTATTGTATTCTTTCCATGCCGAAACTGCCATTAAAACTTCACTTTGATGTGTTCCCCATCAGGGGCCTCCGAAACAGCTTACAATGAAAGCTGCCATTGTCAACAGCTCCTCTTCGGCCTCGGCCGCGCCATCGTCGTCGAGGACGCCAAGTTGGGTTGGAGTGTTGGAGCGTCGTCTGCGGTACCGCCGTATTCGTCCAAGTAGATACCTCCTGCTCGGAGGATATCGAGTCCCTCATCGACATAACAGTGGCTGACTCTTTTGATGCGGCCTCTCCTCCTTCGACAGCAACCCATTGAATAGCTGCATGACCCAAGCAGCCGGATCCCAAAACTCTCGCACCTCGTGAAATATCATCTGACACGACTTGATCTGTGCGCGGGCGATTGGAAACTGTAGGATCAGCCATATTATAATTATAAATTCTTAAAATATAACCAAGATAAGAACTATATATTAATATAAAAGCGCTTTTACGCCTACTTACTACTCTTAGCTCAGGCTAGAAGTATCCTATTATTATATAAAGCAAAAGCCTCCCATTACTTGCTCTCTGAAATGCTTAGTCCCCCGATCTTGTCAGCAACATCCTCGGTGCTTGGGGCCGTCGATCCACGCAACCTCCGTCTTGGCTGCGCAATTCTCCTCTTAGTTCCGTGCAGGGTGCCATTCGGCGATGTCTCAACTCTCGTTTGGATCTGCGAAGGCCCTTCGCCAAAGAGGGGTGATCTACTCCCGTGACTAGTCAGCAGTCGGCATCAAACACTCCAAATAAATGCATCTTACTTCTCCTTTGGCGCATACGGAGACGCATTCAGCTCCCCCACGTCCACAATACCCTCAGCATCGAGCACATCCTTCACATACGTCGTCGAAATGTCCCGGAGGTGCGACCGCATCATGCTCTTCACCAGACTCACAGCCTGCTCATTCACCCTCTCGACCAACCCCGTGTCCGGATCCGTCATCAGCCACTGCACCAGGCGACGCGGGAACGACACGGCGTAGGCGAGATGCCGCTCCACAGGGTCGGACGGGATGTAGACCCTGAGCTTTTCGCCGTCCTTGATGGCTGTTTCGGCGAGGGGGCTCTCGGCTGTGACGTAGTTGTTGTTTTCGGTGTATAGGAGAGTAGAGACGACCTTGGCGGCGTGCATGACTTGGGCGCCTTTGAGCTTATGTAGGAGGAACTGTCTCGCGGAGGAGTCGGCTGCTCGAGGGCTTCGAAAGTGGACGGCAATGCTGTCAAGGGTTAGACACATTTCGCAGTTCAGGGAACAGTTGGACCCACCGTAAAAGACCATCGGCCATGGACGACACCAGCTTCTCATTCTGTTCCCCCGCTTTGGGAGCCTGAGCATCAATCTTCTCTTCGATATTCCACGACAGATATCGTCTCTCGAGATCAAGCCACACAAGCAGCGGCTCAAGCTGCCAGATTGTCGTCGGCTCAAAATCGAGCAAGCTGATCTTGCCAGTGAATCCCTCCTTCAGATGCTTCCGATCGGCGATGGCGAAGGGCTCCTCAGAGGAACAGAGTCGAATTATCCCATCCAGTCGAGAAACAGGAAACGCATTGCTCCGGAGCAGTTGACCCTGGTTGAGATGATCCCCCCATCTTGGGATATGCTCGCTCAGCCGGACCAAGAGCGCCTTGGCTTCTTCGACAGAGGTCTTTGCCGGGTCCAGTGACACCAGGCCGCTGTAGAAGACGCCGACGTCGGACTCTTCGATGCCGAGGAACTCTGTGAAGAAGGACTGGAGGTCCGGGTAGTGCGGGTGCAGGTTGATCTCCGGGATGTCCAAATTCGGCGCCCAGATGCAGACTGTCGAGTTGGCCCATGTCAAGGCCCCCTCAGAGACAACTGCGATACGATCCTGGTCTCGAAAAGCCGACCTACCACCATGTTAGCAGAGTACCTTTCAGCAAAACGCAGACGTACCTCAGATCCGCGGCATCTTCTGCAGAGAGCCGTGGTCTCATCGCATCCAGGGCACGGTATAATTTGGTAACGCGAGCAAGATAGTTTGCCTGTTGAGATCCCCGAATTTGGCCCAGCTCATCAAGGACGGTGCGATACGAGCCTCCCTCGATCCCGAGCGTCTTGGAGTAGAACTCCTTCAGCTCTGCGATTTCGGAATTGGAGGCGTCCCAGTCTTCCTGCACGGGTAGAAGAATCGACTTGGATGTCAAATCACACGGAGCGTCGATCAGGCAGTCCTCGGGGGCGGTCCAGTTGGTCGCCAAGCGGATGAGCTTCTCCTTTCCAAACTGGTATCTTCAAAGGGTCAGTAAGATGGTCATCAGCAGCGTCAAGAAACGAACTTGATGGTCTGTCGAGAAGCTGGCGGGTTTGGTGAGCTGAGGCACGTGGCGTGAATTCGCAGATAGAGCTCCAGAATCCGCCGCGGGAATTGAACTTCCAATCTGTTCTGTCGCTGCACAAAGATGAGAAGGTTGAGGAAAAAGTCAAGGTCGCTCGGCGTTTTGACGCCGATATCCCTCTCGAGAAAGGACCACTCCTCGAGTCCGCTATCGCTAATCACCGACGGCATGACCTTGAGGAACGGAAATCTTTCGCCCTGCAACATGTACCGGCTCTGGAGGTACTTGAGCTTCGGCAGAGGCAGAAAGGTCTCTCCGAGGGGAGATCGCGATCCATCCTCGCACAGAACGCTGACGTTTCTCAGATCGGTGAGCAGTTTTTCGTCCTCCAGGATCTGAGGCGAGTCGAGCTGCCACCGACCTTTCAGGGTGTTCAGGAATTCATCCGAATGGTTCTGGGCGAGCTCGAGGAATTTCTGAGAGAGCTTCTTGCTGGCATGGGCACCAAAGCCATTGAAGGCATCGTCGACAAGTCGGATCCCCAAGGAGAGGGCCATTTGGACGGGGGCTGGTGCTGTTGCCGCCGCCGCTCACTCGGAAACTGGTTGTGACGATTGGAGGTTTTGGAAGAGAGGCGTTTCGTGTGTTTGGAGGCGCATCTCAGCCGCACGGGAAGGGTGTGCGAAATGTGAGCCAGCAAGGTGTGTGCGTATGAAGTGGATGCCTGCCTGGGGAAGATGGTGTCTGGGACCTCAGGCATAAGCTCGGATAACTGAGGCATCAACTCAGGCCGCACGGAAGAAGTATGAACCAGCACCGGCACGCAGCTGAAACATTGCGTCGTGGACAAGTGCCGGTCCAGTGTCTGGACGGGCTGCAAATTGAGGCCTCAATTCTGCCTGCTATTTTTACACGCTTGCAGGGATTCAAGAAGGGAAGGTCCTTGGGGGATGGAATTCGCTGACAGCATTGCAAGGGGAGTTGGTAGATTACATACGAAGAGGGAGACGAGCTCAATGCTGGCAATCCAGGTTTGACAGCTTCCGTTCCGTCTCTCGGCCACGCATACCTTATGAGAGATTAAAAATTAATTGAATATCATTTCTACAAGGGATTGAATTCACTATCGATGCTCGGTAAGCTCTGCAGTGGATGGTCAATTGACAACAACGCTTCCATCTAGGGTAGACTGCATCTCGATAGTGTCCAACCAATCACAGGACGTTCCGGGCGAATGGTTTCGTGGTATAATACTCCCTTAGCAAGCTTCTTCCATAGATCCTGGCCTCTGGGAGGAAGGAGTGCCTTCTGAAAAATCACCATCATCACCATTAACCGCCAACCAAATTTTGGATTAATTCATAGCTCTAATCTCGTCCCGCCTGAACTCACGGGGGCACCTCGACTTAAGGGTTTGATTCCCTGTTTGTCTAACTTCGGTGGTTAGACTCCACCATTTACCACATTTTTGCACTTCGATACCTCAGAAATATACTTCTTTTTGACTCCAGCCGACCGGCTTGTCAATTCATGTTACTACATCAAGTTCCCTGGCCCTTGACTGGTTCAAAGGCGGCTTCACTTAACTACCAACTACTAACTCATCATTCATTCACCTGACCCATCCAGCCCGTCAAGCACGGCCAGACTTTTGCTCAGCCTCGGTCTTGAACGTCTTGAACTTGCGGGCAGGAACCTTCTTCATGAACATCTCATCCAGCTCCTCGTACGAGCGACCAGCGGACTCGGGCTGGTAGAACCAGAGGAAGATGATGGATAGAATAGCCAGAGCGCCAAAGATGAAGGACACCTTTGCTCCGAGGTTGGCCTGGTCGGGGTTGAATAGGAAGGGGATGACGAAAGCCCACATGGTCTGCATGGGTTAGTACTTGAGCGCTTGAGCCAACGTTGAGTTGATGACTTACAAAGAGAGAGTTCTGGAGAGCGAGGGAGATGGAGGCCGTCTTGGCGCGCAGTCGGGACGTGGCAATCTCCGTCAGGAGGGAGTACGCGGTAGCTCCGATGGTGCAGTTATAGAAGTAGCAGTAGATGAGGAGCAGAGCAACAGTTCCCTTGATGGCTGCGGGGGTTGCAGCGACAGCAAGACCACCAGTAACCATCAGGATGACGGTCAGGAGGACAAGTCCCCAGATGGTCAGGTTTCGACGACCAACCCGGTCGATGAGGAACCACGACGTAATGTTGCCCAGCATGGAAAGCACCTGCTGCACGATTCCAAGAGTGAAGCTCGCCTTTGGAGAGTAGCCAGCAAGCTGCTGATAGTAAGTCGCATATGCAGCAACAAAGAACACACCACACAGGGCCTGGATGCTCATAGGCGCGACGGAGATGATGGTGCGGCGCAGGTTGGACTTGCGGAAGCACTCGAGGAAGCTAGCGCCCTCGGTCTCCTTGCGGACTTCCGTGAGCGTCAGCGAGATGACAGCCAGGCGCTTCTCCGTCTCGACGGCATCGTAACCCAGACGGTTCAGAGACTTGACGGCCTTGTCCATCTTGTTGTGGTCGACCAGCCACCACGGCGACTCAGGCATGAAGGGCAGGACGAGGAAGCCCAACCCGCTGACGGCGTACTGGGACACAAAGATGGCGCGGTATGCCCACCGCGTGGTGCCGCTGCCCGTCTCGTTGGCGATGAGCGAGATGATGAACGGCCCGATGGTGAAGGCGATGGCGGCGGCAGCTGTCAAGGTTCCGCGCAGGGCCAGAGGCGCAACCTCGCCGATGTAGGTCATGGCGACGGTGATGAAGGCGCCAATGGGGAAGCCTGCAATGAACTTTCCGGCGAAGAAGACTGGGTTTGTGGTGCTGATTGTCTCGACGGTGATGGCGGCGAAGATGAGGATGTAGGAGATGAAGAAGGTCCACTTGCGGCCGATCCGGTCAGCGACGTAGCCTGCGCCGAGGGAGCCTACGACGGCACTGGAAGAGAACCTCAGGTTAACGAAAACCCAGTTGGACAGGAATTGGCGATACTCACGAAGCAACTGGTGCTCCGCTATAGGCAGACTGCCAGCTAGCAGGGAGGACATAGTCCCCGTTGAACTCGTTCCCAAAGTCCTTTCGGAACTGGGGAATACCAATGACGATGCCACCAGCCTGGTTGTCGAAGCTCGTCAGGATGAGCACGTAGATGGCGTAGACGCACCAGATGAAGGCCCAGGGCTGATTGCGGATAGCCTTGATGGGGCCCTCCTCGTGGTCCTCTGCGGCGGTTGCGTGGCCGATCTGCTCGACGTGCTCTGGCTTCTTGAGGGCGAGGTCATCCTCGATGTCACCGACTGTGACGGTAGTTTTTGGTTCGCTCATGTCGACAATGGCAAGAGAGGATGAGAATTGAGGTGAGTTGAGGTGGATGATCTTTCAGATTTTTGCAGGGTTGTCAACCCAATTTAAAGTAAAACCTCCGCAATGCACTAGTCGTGCTCCAAGTTTCCCCACGGGGCAGATGCTACCGAAAAATTGGGGACTCGCGTGGTGACAGCTGGGGAGGTTCGTCCTGGGATACACCGAAGACGACCCCATCTCGGTCTCGATCCGGGGTCAGAATGATCGTGTTGACCGGAAATGTGGGCGGAATTATTGCCAGAGGCCTGACAAACTGCTTATTGAGTCAGGGTTGAGGGGATCAACTGACTCGCGACCCGTCGAGCATGGGTCGTTGACTGGTCGGCTGGGCCACCTCTCCAGCCCCAAACTCGCCTAGAGCCTTCGGCTTTTACCATGCTGAGATCATGTCCCTTCAGGCAGGATCAGGCGCCGCCGAAGTTGTCTACCGAACTTCGCCGCCTCCGCAGCTAGGTCGTTTGCGGGATGGTCGCCCGGTGTTGGGGCATCCGTGATGCATCGATAACGGCATAGTCTGTCCGACGGGGGACCGAAGCTGTGCCAGAGTTTAGCCTAGACTTTGCACTTCTGGATAGACGTCGCGAGACTTGGCGCTCCAGGTTTCCCCATTCAAATGACAGGTCGGTCGATGGTCTGCCGAAGAATGGTGTCAAGTGTTTGCCGGGAGGAGATTGAAGCTGAAAAACTTGCTCCATCTCCTGATCTGACGGGACTCTAGATCAGTCTAGCCGTTCAGCCGCATTGTCGGGTCGATGGCCTTCGGCGAACTTTGGGAGTGTCTTACCGCTTCATTGATGGTCTGACCAACAATCGGTCCGAGCTGCATGCGGTTCGTCATGCTGGTCGAGGAACTCGTGTAATGCTGGCCGAGATGCAGGCCGAAGACCACCCTTGCCCGAAAAACTATTCACTCATTGTTGGGTTCTGTCCCTCCGTTTCTGATGTTGGCTTCTCAGTGGAAGTGTACCGCATCTCTTTGCTCCAACTGATGAACCTGCTGGTCAGAAGTCCCCAGGAGCCAGTCGTGGGTTGCTATCAATCGTCTATTAATCGTACAAAGGAAGACTGAATACTAATGAACGGAGTAGAGCTTGACCGACACGCCTAAACAACAATTACAACCACAACTCCAATCACCCGACTGTCTTCCTCCCCCTGGGCATCCTTGCAACATAGTAAAGCCCCAACGCCGCCACCACATTAAACACAACATACACCCACCCGATCCCAAAGTTGCGCCACCTCGTCTCATACTCGGAGCTGATCCCCGCCAAGAACACATTCGTCTCCTTCATCCTGCAGAAGCTGCAGCTGTCCGTCGCCTCCAGATCGAGGACATAGCCTCCCACCCTCGATATGTACTCCGCCATGTAGTCGCCGCAGGACTGGCCGTCTGGCGGACTGACAACGGTGTACTCGTTGCTCGCACACGTCACGTCAACGTTGGCAATCCCCGTCGACACAACCGCCGAGATCCAATACGACAGGGGGGACGCCCTATACAAGAAGATCCAGAATCCCGGCATCGCGTCCGGAGTAGCCAACACGCCGCAGAAGAAGAACGCCAGCATGAACAGCAGGTTAGCCATGCCGCCGCCTCCTTCAGCGCTATCCACAAAGGACACACACATTGTCGCAAATGTACAGGTGAACAGCAGAAACTGCAGAAACAGCAGCCACATCAACACACCCCTCTCGGTCCCCTCGCCCGCAGCATCGGCATTCTTATAGAACCCAACGGGGTAGTATATCAGCGCCCACATAAACACCGAGGCCAACACACTCCAGGGGATCTCGACGGCAATCTGGCTCAGCATAAACACCTTCCACGAGTACGTCTTGGCCGGCCTCTCGCGCACCTCGTACAGGTTCCGCTGCGTGACAAAGTGCGGCAGCTGCTGCTGCACCAGTTGTCCGAGGATGCTGCAGAACTCAAAGATGGCAAACATCTGGTTCTGGAGGCCTTGGATCGTGAGCGGCGCGTCGAGGAAGACGAGCCCGACGAAGAGGCTGACGGAGATGCAGAGGATGAACTTGGAGTAGATGTATGTGGGGGTGCGCCAGTACTGCTGGAATGCGCGGCGTGTCACGACGAGGAATTGATGTGGGAGGGGGGCGGAGAACTCAAGGTATGAGGATGGGTTGGGGGTCTCTGTGGATGGGTGACGGGAGCGAAGACGGGATAGCTCGGACTGGACGACTTCATACTCTGGACTTGAACACCAGGTTTTGTGCCAGTCGATAGGAGAGGTGGTGCCGGGGGCGTCGCCAGTGACTTCGAGCATCCATTCAGCGGGGTTGGCGCCTGGCGGACAGGATGGTGCCCCATGGCCTTCGAAGTAGTCTGTGAGGGTCTTGGAGTGGTCGCCAATGTCACCTATCTGGTCAGCTACACCATTGCCAGGGATGAGGAAGATACGGCGCTTACCAAAGTAAACCGTACGGCCGTTCTTGGACAGGAACAACAACCGGTCAAACCGCTGAAACAGAATCGCAGAGGGCTGATGGATAGTACACAGGATCGACTGCCCAGCCCTGGATAGCTTCTCCAGCAAATCCAGAATAGCCCAGCTGGTCTGAGAGTCAAGGCCAGAGGTAGGCTCATCGACGAAGAGCAACAGGGGGGGTTTGGCAGCCAGTTCGACGCCTATAGTTAGGCGTTTACGCTGCTCGACGTTGAGACCCTCGCCGAGCACACCCACAATAGCGTCGGCGTATTCTTGCATTTCTAGGAGCTTGATGACTTCGTCGACGTAGGCTAGCTTTTCTGCCTTGGGGGTGCTGGCTGGTTGGCGGAGGAGGGCTGAGAACTCGAGGGCCTTGCTTGTTAGTACATGGGCCAAGACATGGCGTTGGTGAAGATGGGACTTACCTCTCTGACAGTGGTGGTCTCGAGATGCAGATCCTGCTGCTGGACATAGCCCGTCTTGCGCTGGAAGCTGTGATCTCTCATCTTCCCATCAACCAACATCTCACCCGTGATGACACCCGTGCCAACGCGGTCAGCCAAGCAGTCCAGAAGAGACGTCTTGCCAGCCCCTGAGACGCCCATCAAAGCCGTCAGAGTGCCGGGCTTGACCCACCCGTCGACATGGTCTAGGATCCGACGGGCCTCACCCTTGACCTTGATGTCGTAGCAGACGTTGTTCCAGTGGAATACGCTCACGGAACCTTGAATGGCTCCCTCGGTGCTGGATGCATAGCCATCAGGCTTCTTAACAACGGGTACAGGGCCACAGAGGGACATTTCGATGTCGTTGTTGAGGGGAGTCGGCGGGACGAAACCTCTTCTGAAGACGAGGACTTCGCCCTTGGACTTTTTGGCCGTGATGTACTCGCTGGCGACAAAGTAGACAATGTGGTTGAAGATTGCCATTGCAATAATGATGCCGACGTTGCGCCATTTATGGCCGTGGTAGTAGTTGTACGCCGTATTGATGTAGTGATCCCCATTGACGAACGACTGACCGGGGACAGCACCAACAGCGTTGCAGGCCACATTGTCTGCACTTGCACCGGGGTAGTCAGGCACGTACGACGCACACGTAAAGTTGCGGTTGTGGAATTCATTCACCATGAGGGATTCGAAGCCGTAGGCCACGGGGTTGAGGTGGTTGATCCAGCGACACCAGGCGAGCATGTAGTCCACTGGGATGACGAAGCCTGTGAAGACGATGAGGGCGATCAGCAGGACTGAAGAGGGGATTTCGGCTTCGTAGATTGTCCGTGACATGGATGCGCTGAATGCGTTAGTTACTATTCATTATCTTGAACGAGAAACTCACATGGATCTGAAGACGCCAGACATGGCCATCACGATGAGAAAGACCACAAGAAGATAAAAGAAGAACGGACCCGGTTCCCGGAGGAGGTTAGTCATGAAGTAAAACACCAGGTTAAAGATAATCGTGTTGAGCACCTTGTACGGCATATCAACCAACACTGAAGCATATGCCTCAGCGGACGGATGATAAAACGCGTACCTTGCCTGTTTCTCCACGATAGGTCTCTGCTCATAAAGCGTCATGATCTCAAGAGCGGATGCAAAAGCGTTGAAAAGAATAGCCACGAAGAGGACACATCCCCTTGTGTAGAACGAGTCGGTCGTGGTGCCCATGTTGTAAAAGAGCGAAGAAACGATCAGGCCCAATATCAGATTCGCAACTAGCATGCCCACCGTCATGGAGGGATTCGCGAGCAGGCGTCTGAAGCCGCGCCAGAGGCAGAGCCGGACTTGTTGTCCGTATGTCAACATGTACGGCGACTTGAGGCGCTGCCCTCTTGCCTGTGTCGACTTCTTCAGCTGTCTGAAGGAATCGGCGTCTGGGCCGTCGAGGGGATGCTGCGTCTTGTACTCTTCAATTTCAGCGCGGAGGGTCTTGAACTCGGGGCTGTTTCGCCATGCCGCCGCAAACTCTTCTGGTGTTCTGGGCGGGTTGAAACCAGCGCGGGGAATTCGCTCTGTAGGGGAGGTCATGGACGTGAGAAAGTCGGGTGTTGTCTGACGAGCTGGACACTCGAAGCCGAGGTTGACAAAGTAGTCCTTTGCCTTGGATGCATGGCCAAAGTAGATTTGACGGCCTTCATAGAGGACCGTCACTTTGTCGAAGAGGTCATAGGCCGTTTGGGGGCCTTGGTAGATTGATACAGCGCAGGTTTGACCAAAGAGCTCGGATTGGAGTCTGAGGGTCTTGCAGAATTCGATGGCGTTGAGGGAGTCGAGGCCTCGAGTTGAGCTGGAAGGTTAGTACCTTAAGATACAGCCCCAGGTGGAAAGAACTTACTTGTCCCAGCATTGAAAGGGCGCGTTTGACAAGGTTGCTTCGGCGATGGTGACGCGCTTGCGTTCACCTCCTGAGACGCCGCGTTCGAAGTCGTTGCCGACTTTTGTGTTGACTGTGTGGCTGATGCCGTACATGGCCATGACGACGTCTCGAAGATGATCGCAGTATCTGGAAAGTATGAATATCCCCAGTTGGAAATAGCAGAAGGGTAAGACCTACTGGTTGCGAGTGATGCCTTCTGGCAGATCTTTCGGACACCTAGCCCGCGACGCAAAAGTCAATGTCTCGCCAACAGTCAACTGAGGAAAGTGAACGTCAACCTCGGCAGTGTAGATAGCATCGCCCCGGTGCGCAGAGTGCATCTCTCCAGCCGAGATACCCTGGTAGTTGAAGTATGCCTCTTCCTTATTGACGTAGATACCATTCGTCTCTCCAGACAAGGTCTTGAGCAAGGTTGAGCACCCCGAGCCAGGCGGACCCAGCACAAGGCATATCTCCCCAGGGCGAACAAGCCCATCAAACTGCCGCAGGATATCAATCCGCGTATGGCCCGCTGTCCTGGAGAACAAGCGACGGGCCATGTTAGGCAGAGCTAGCCACACGTTGCCTACATCTTTCTGGAAGTCTGTCGGCGTGCCGTACCCAAAGACGCCGAGGTTCTGGAAGCAGAGTCCGATCTGGCGGAAGCCCTGGCTGCGTTCTTTGGCTACGGCTGTTGCCCAGGCGCGCGCGTTGAAGGTGTTGCCGTTGGGGTTGAGGGGGGAGTTGGGGTCGCTTGTGAAGATGGCCGGGGGGTTGTCGCTGGTTGAGTGGCGGGTGTATTCGCGGGCAAGGTCTTGGACGATGGAGTGTCGGCGGTCTGTGTCGTTGGGATCGGGACGGGCTGTTGTTCCGAGCGGACTGTCGGAGGTGACAGAGCCGGGGAGGGTTGAGCTTGTTCCTGGGAGGGAAGTTGGCCTGTCGTTGGCACTAGTGCTGAATGCCGTGGACATTGCGATGTCTGGCGTGCCTGAACTCTGGGTTGTCGCTGCACGTCCAAGGCTCGATCGACACTGAAAAGGGACAAATGAAGATGTGCGAATCTAATGAGCGTCTGGAGAACTTGGCCTGGGCACCAAATGCATGAGACGCCCACGGCTTATATACAACCCTGACTGGGACCTGGTGGCCTGCGCGACGGAGATTGAAGTGGACTCTCCCATCCCTAACTCATCCGACAACGCTACAACACCGCAGGGATCTCAGCCTTATGCGGCTCCCCAAGACCACTTACAGAGACGTCTGCTCATGTCTGGGCCCCACCGGCCAGCTCCGCTGCGTCAATGTCCGGAGGCCGAGCCCCACCCGGAGCCGAGGCCGACGGCCGTAGGCGGCCGTAGGCGGCCGTAGACGGAGATAGGCGGCGGGATCAGGGGTGGCGCCCGAGAAGATTGGTTTAATATTTAGGATTACGGACGGAGGCAAGTCACGCCATTTGGTTGTATTTAGGTATTATCAGGATCACCCTGTGCCGTCTTCCGAGGTCAGCCGTACGGAGTGGATGGCCTGAGGCGGAGGATCCCTCTGGTTGATGAAGCACCGAGAGCGACCGGGATAAAGAAAAGGGTATACGGGTAGATTGGTGTCCCTGTCACAGCGTCAGATTGACTGTTATCCAACTGTCTTCCAAGTGGAAGAACCAGGCCTCGCCACTTCAGACCTGTTCCAATCTTATAGACTTGGGTTTTTAGTCTCTTAGGTTCCTGACGGGTCGGGACTTGTTGCCTGATGTAATTGATGCCATGTGCGAAGATTGAACACCACAATTAAATAATACCAGTCACGCGTCTGCATGGGTCGGCTTCAATGAGGTACCAAGCCATGCCCATCTGAGTCCGCAATGCTGGAGGTCAGCTGGCATCCCAAGCAGATGGCCACCTATTCTGCCAGAGACCGAGGCTAGAATATGGACGAGCGAATCTTACGACCCCAGGCTCTATCTGAGCAGTTGAAATAGCATATAGGTGCTAAGAGTAAAGGATCCAGGACCAGGGCAAAACAACTATGGACGAAGCGTTGTAGAGGCGGCTGAGTCTCGATGTAGAGTCTTCAAGTTCGTGGCGGTTGATGGGCAAGTGATGGATGATACGTGCTGATGGTGGCTGACGTTTCTCTCGTAGCTTATTTTTTCATGTAGACGGGACGCATATGCTGTCTCTATTAGAGATGATCGATTCAAAGTGCAACCAAGAGCTCCAAAGACCGCATGTCAGCCAAGTCCAACAGAGCAAACCGCCAACAAATCCGACCTAGGCCACATCCGGACAGGTATCGAACGTTCGTATTCCTTGCCACCGAAAGTCATTTAGCCCCTTGCCAGGTAGCGACTTGCCCTTGGCGTCGAGGGTCGATCTGTCTCAGCGCCACTCCCTTGCATCCGCCAGGGGATCATGCACTCCGACGAGGTGACTGTGAGAGTGAAAACCTTGTGGTATCAGGCTCCATTCTATGTAGATAGTCGATGCTGAAGATTTAGTGCATCAGATGCATCTTTTGTGGAGTGGCGTGCGAGATCAGGTCTTCTGCCACGGCATCATGAATCACACATCACCGCATCACACGGGACAATACCACGTCTTCCAATTCAAGTTACGCGAGGCACGAATTGGCAATCAACTGCGCATCCCGTTTCCCACCTTCAATCGCAACGTAAAAATATCGACCAGCTCCAGAAGACCCAGGGAACTCCAAGACAGTCCGTCTTTGCCGAAGCCCAACTGAGACATCGAGGCTGGTAAAGCCCCCTCCATTCCTCAAACCTCCCTCACAGCCTACCCAGCTTCTCGTAAATGCCAGTCGACAAAGAATTTTCCCTCCCTTGCCTCGTTTCAAGTTATCGACTGCTGACAGCCTAACCACACTCAAGAACGGGTCGACCTGCGATACGAGCCTCGCCCAAGGGACGAGCTGAAGGCACTACCCTCCCCTGCATTGCTGGGCCCTTCCAGCCACACTCACATCATGCAGACTCAGGGACGCGGTATGCGCGACGCCTATAATGGGTATCGCATTGTTTAGAACCACAAAAATGGGGTCTTGTATGCGAATAATCGCCGATATCCAGCCACACTGATCGAGATGTTTCGCCACCTGGCAGAGGAAGTGGTCTCGATGGAACGTTGGAGCGGTTATGCTCCAGGGTGCGTTCGTAATCACTCTTCCTCTGGCAGGTATATCAAGCGCTTCGTCTCTCGTTGTTCTGATCGTTATAGCCACCACTCGAGCTTCAGTCAAAAGCTGCCCTGAAACGAGAACCACTCAGATTTGGCAGCCCATTGTCGTCAACATTCGAGTCACTCATCGCATCCTCACAATGAAGAGTTCATTGACTCTCTTGGCTCTTGCGGCCTCTGCCGTTGCAGCCCCTCAGGCTGTCACAGATGATATCAGGCCCAAGGGTGATGCCCCAGAGGGATGCACCGCCTCATGGGACGGCAAGTTTGAGGTCACCATCTACCAAGGACACGCAGAGCGTGATCTACTCGAGGTAAGCTATCACCATCCACACTCTCAACAACCAACTAACCGCCTTCAGAAACGCTCATGCAACGGAGAGGGAGTTCTGGTCATGACGCTGGAAGACGGTGTCCTCAAAGACGCCCAAGACCGCACCGGATACGTCGCAGAGAACTACCAGTTCCAGTTCGACGGTCCTCCCCAAGCCGGCTCAAAGTACACCGCCGGCTTCTCCATCTGCCCCAACGGGACCCTCGCTCTCGGACCATCAGCCGTATTCTGGCAATGCCAGTCGGGAGACTTCTACAACCTGTACGACCGCCACTGGGCTGAGCAATGTGAACCCGTCGAAGTGGCCATCATGCCCTGTGGGAGCGACGCCAAGGATGCGCCCAAGAGGAGGGTTGTTGGAAGCAGCATCATCGCCACCACTGTCGTCACGGTTGTGTCGGACGGGACGACCAAGGAGGTTCCCACGACGATTGCCGTTCCCATGTGTCAGATCGGCGACGGCCAGGTCCAGGTTCGCACTACGCCCTGTGACGATATGGAGCTGCCGGTCATCACGGCTCCTCCTGTGAGCCAGGTACCGGATGGAAGCCTCCAGGTTCCTAATACTGCGCCTCCTGCACCGCCTGTCAGGCCGCAGGGTCAGCCATCTGAACCTGGCAAGCCTTCTGAGCCGGATGCCCCCGCAGGTGACGAGCCGTCCGATGAGGGCTCTGACGTGGGATTGCCCCCTCCTGGCGATGAACCTTCTGACGAGTCCCCGGGAGATTCTCCTGAAGAGCCTGGAAGTGATGAGCCCTCTGAGCCCGGTGAACCTGGCAGCCCTGTAGCCTCCGAGGGTGCTGCACCCACCGGCGATGAGACACCTGCCGAAACTGACGCGCCTGTACGACCAGCGGGTGTTGGTGAACCAGCAGAGACTGGTGAGCCCTCGGGGGCTGATGAGCCCGCCAATACTGGCGCAGCCGATGAAGATGACGAGTCTGAAACCCTGGCTACTGATAGCGATGCTGCTCCGACGAGGACTTCAGGGGGTTCACGCAGTGGGAACTCGCCGACGAGGGCGGTCAGGCCTTTTAGGTCGCAGACTGCTAGCGAGACGAGCGACGAAGATGAGGCTGAGGAGACGGATAGCGACTCGGCTGGCACGGAGACTAACGAGGAGGAATCTGGGGAGTCTGCGTTGGCGTCTGATGCTTTCAGGATCTTGCCCAGTGTCGCGATTGTGGTGATTCTCAGCGTCGTGGGGGGCTTCATGGTTCTGTAAATAGTGGGTTGAAAAGGGGTGCACTGGTTTATGAATGGCTGAGATAATGATTGCATTGGGAGGTAGGGCATATGGGTAGGGGTGGAGGATGACTGGTTTAGTACACATGATAAAGCGTTATTATACATTGACCTGACATTGAGTTCGAAGTATTGCACCTGCCCTAATCGAGAACAACGAGCCACCTCTACCAGCATTGCTAAGCTACACACTGTATCGGATCGGGGTGTAGGGTATGGTAAAGGCGAGGGTGCCGAGGAGGCAAATTCGCCACACTGAGCTACTGCTGGGCGTTCCAAGAGATCCTCTCGCTGCGAATGCTGGTTCTTGGAGCCCTCAATGCGTCACTTTGCTTTCGAGAGCGCGGCTTTTCTTAAAATGAGTACCTGTCGGGGGGCAGCGAGACGCTCGGCACTTCATGAACACGGCGCTAGACCCCGAGACCTCGGATGAGGACCCGCTGTCTGCACGGAAGAGAACCGAGCACTACACTGAATGGGCGCTCATGAGAATGATTTAATCGGGGAACCAGCCCTAAAGAGCGGCCCTCCTACCGAGATATCCGGCTCCCTCACGAATGATGTCTGTCTCGTGGCCCGTGGGTTTTCTGGTTCTCTGGAAGAACCACCTTCACATCAGGGTCACATAGCAAGATACTAACCCCGGGTGTCGTGGTCAAAGAAGACACCACAGTGTCTGCAGAGCTAGGCCACGGGTGTGGCTCCGTCTGGAGCTGGGGTGTCTTGAGATAAGTTGTTCATTGGTAGGACAGATTTACGGAGCCGAAGACACCTTTGGCCAACGCAGAGAAAAAGCAGGCGTGGGCGTGGATGGGGGATTCCAACCAAGATAGACCCCTTTCCTCAAGATCTGGCCCGAATTGGCACTCGGGAGTTGGATGGACCTCTGGGGAGAGAGCCCCTTTTGGTCCAGTCACTGGTCAGCGGCTTCATCTAGCTTCTCTGGACAAGGTATCGTCGTTCCTGGTCCGTGGCGATGGGCTCCGGCTCTGGTTAGGTTAGGTCTCCATAGGATACGAGCTTGTCGGGTTAATTGAGCCTCAGACTCCAACGTCGGCAGGAGCTGGGAAGAGGACTGCTGCTGCTACCAAAGTCAACCTGCTGCTCGGCGACGGGTACCTGAAGTACTGTAAAAGCTCATAGGAGGAGATCATAGAAACAGATCAGACCGTTCTCGCATCCGTTGACGGCGTATTCTTAGCCAAGGCGAGTATGCGGGCAGCCAAGATCTGATTGCAGGGATACCAGACAGGCCAGCAACGCCTCTTCTGAAATCCTATCCCCCCTCCACCGCATGCCATCTCACGTTGAGTATTTCGAGCGCTGTAGCGTGACGATTATGTGTGTAGGCCTTTTACTGTCAAAGTGTCCAGGTCCCGGAACCAGGACCGCAGACCGGTGTCGTATGGTAAGGCAAGTTGACGCCCACGAGAATGATGGCTGGAAACCTAACGCTTCCTGCAGGAAAGGCAGCCAGAACAACGCAGACTTACCATGATGCAGGTCCATGTCCGATCCATTCGATGCGGGAATGACCCTAGCGTTGGGGCCCCGAAGACGTCCACCAAGCTCTATGGGCAATCGCATTAAGCATGATGCCCTCCAGATCCTCTCTGAAATATGCGGGTATGGAGACATCCAACCTCAGCCAACTGGTCCACCTCAAGCCCGAGTCTCCTGAAGGGGCTGGGTGCTACAATATTGCGTCGTCGATCGCGGAGTTGACAAACTCATCAAATCCTAGCTGGCATTCGAAGAGACTTGCGACGTCAAGCACTTGCTGGATATCACTGTGTACCTGTCGAGCCACGCGGTGCAGAAGACGGCTGTGACGAGGGCGCATGTTGTAGCAGGGAGGCCGATTTTCTTTGTCGCCTGGCACGCTCTTTGCCAAACTGGCCCAGGACATGGCGATATCGATGCTCATCTTCGTGGAGGGCGTTGGGCTGCCGGACATGACCTGGTATTCACTCGCTGCCAACCCGGCCGTTTGGTCTGGACCTGCCCGGATCGAAGAGGCGACTGGGGGTGATCTATCGCCTATCGTGCAATCAGCGCAAGGGACATGGACGGGCTAGACATATTCGATGCCAGTAGGGATAGTCGACGACGGCGAGATGAGTGACCGAGACTTGCAATCCCGCAGCCTCAAGAGAATGGGTCATCCCTCGCATTTCCAGACCTCGTTCCCAAGAGTTTAGGCACCGAGGAAGCCAAGGACAGCGCGGTTTAAGTGTCAAACCAACGCCCCGGAGTGCAAGGTTGAAAAGGCCAAAGATGCGCTGAAGCGGGTCAATGTGGGCACAAATGTCGGGCGTCCTGCAAGAATGAGAACCACAATTAACGCGTAGAGCAAGGCAGAACTGATCCACATGCCCCATGTAACCCGGAATTGCCGCGATGCTTCCCCGGACGAAGGGAGGCCGTCGTCGTCGTCGTCATCGGGTAATACCCATCATCTTGGAAGTCTGTATCGGCAGTGCATCCGATGCTGTGTGAGGCTTGAACCACATGCAGGCTCGGTGAAATGAACGGCACGGCACACCGTTCCAGAATGCCGGGTCCCTTACCGAGCCACAAGCCACTGTGCGGAGAGACGGACAGCTCTCAACAGTCCAAAGGCAAGGATGGACAGTACAGCTCCTCCGTACTCTGCAAATCAAGGAACGTGAGACGTGCCGAAATGACCCCAAGCTATGACCAGACGGTGTCGGCGTCTCCATCAAATAAAGGCAATTCCTGTACGTAATTCATACCACCAAAACCCCATATGTGGAGCGCTGAAGCGTGCGATCCTCCACAATCCCCCGCACGGCGAGTCGGCGCATGCCACATCCCCCGGATTTTCTCCTCTTTTTGGTTTTTGCTTATGGCCTGGCTGACGAGCTTATTCTCTGGGTCTGGGGACGTCCATCATTTCTTGTGATGGATCTGAACTGCCTGTTGACGATGGTTCAGAAAAAAGACAGCCCCGAGGACGAGTGGAGAAGGGTGCCATCAGAACTCTTGGCTCTGCATGTCTGATACCGCTTCGCAGATAATCCTCTCAGGCCCACTCCACTGTAAATTGATTTCAAGATTACGCTCTCCCGAGCAGCTTCTCCTTACGGCGGCAGCCCAGTCACGTCGATGCCAATTATCGCCCCGTCTCTTGCCACAATCAAAAGAGTCAAATCACTTCTACCGCCAGCTGAATCGAACATGGCACGGTTCATTGCGCCCAACCCAATCGGTACCGCGCCGCGCACACCTTCCACGTCCACGTCCTCCTTACCGAGGCTCGCCTCCAAGAGACCACCGGGAACGCTTCCGTAGTTTGTCGCTCTATCAGCTCGGGAACGCTGCCGGAAACAATCAGCGATACCCCAATTCTCCAACTGGGCTTATCATAGGGCGATTCCAATGGCCAGAAACTCTGTCGAGTCAGGACCCTTGCCTGGACACCCCTACCCCAGGAGTTCCCGCCCAGCTGGTTCGCCATGCTGGTGACCTGCCAAGATCTAAGCCCCCCCTTACACCACCCGTGGCAAGTGACGCAGCGGGAACACTTACCATCTTTACTGGAGCTTATCGGCCCCTGGTGGCGAGCCTTTAGTCTGCTGACAGGATTTTGATACCGCGCGCTGCGACTGATTGAGCATGGTTGATTGTGGGGGATGGAGAAACGCCGCTCGTTATCGTGCTACCCTTGTTCTCAACTATTAGCCACTTTTGTCTTAGCGAGAATCCTACTCTTACTCCGTTGATAAACCGATGACGGGGGATGCTGGAGAACAGGTTTAAATTGAACGCCTTGTCCACTTTTCTGGCCTGGAAGATCTTCATGAGCTCAGGTTCTTCGACTTGGATTTTCACGCCCAGCTGTAGTGTGTCTTTATTTACATGGCCTGATCTGGTACTGGTCTTTCAACCCCCCCTGGCTGCCCACCACCTGCATTCATCTCATGATGCATTCCCCAAAGGACTCTGAAATGTCTCCCAAGGAGGGAGAGCCCTTGGGACCTCAGGAGAGCGTGCGCGAGGCCGAATTGACCGAGCACGACAACCGGAATGGACAGTTCCACAGGTCCTTTACTCCGCGTCAAGTTCATGTAAGGCTGATCTTCAAATGTCTGGATGCAACATCTCAACTGACTGCTGCTGTGATAGATCATCTCCCTCGGCTCCAACATCGGATCCGGCGTCTTCATCGGCACGGGTAGCGCCCTCGCCGGCGGCGGCCCCGGAAACATGATCATCGCCTACAGCCTCGTGTGTTCCTGCGTGTGGGCGGTGCTCCAGACCCTCTCCGAGATGACCATTGCGTTCCCCACGTCTGGTAACTTTATCGACTTTGCTGGACGATGGGTTGACCCTGCTTTGGCCTTTGGTGCTGGCTTTGCGGAATGGCTGGGTGAGTACTATACAAGATACAATGACAGCAGTGGCTGACCAAGTTAGGATGGACGGCTATTATTGCTGCAGAGGCGGTCTTTTGCGATATCCTCGTCAACTTTTGGGCTGAAGGCGCAGTCCCTCCCGCTGCCATCTGTAAGAACACATAGTCTGTTCTCGTTGCTGAGCTGACAATGACAGACACCCTCTTCCTCGCCGCGACCTTTGTCATCTTCCTCCTGCCCAACACCGTCTTCGCCTGGTTCGAGTACTTCACCTCCCTCATCAAGATCTTTCTCTTCCTCATCATCATCTTCCTCTCCCTGGCTCTTGTCTGCGGCGCCGGGCCTGGCGGTTCGGTCCACGACGGGTCGACCTGGACAGAGCTAAACGCCTTTAAGAACGGCTTCTCTGTGAGTCCTCAGCCAATCTATGAACGCAGCAAAATCTAACGCAAATCAGGGCTTCGCAAATGCCGCCCTCCTGGCCACATGGGCCGTCGGCGACCAGGTCTTCATCGGCATCATGGGCGGCGAGGCAAAGAGCCCCCGCCACGCGATGGGCCACGCCACCAAGCTGGTCCCCTACCGCGTCGGAATCGTCTACATGCTCAGCGTCATGTTCATCACCCTGCTCGTGCGCTCCGACGACGAGCGCCTCCTCGGCGGCTCCGGCGTCACGGCCTCGCCCTTTGTCATCGCGACCCTCGACGCCAAGATCCCCGTCATCGGCGACATCCTCAACGCGGGCATGATTGTTGGTATCCTCGCCATCTCGGCCGAGTCGGTGTACCTGGCTTCGCGTGTTCTGCGGACCATGGCGCATCAGAAGCTGGTTCCAGAGTTTATTGCCAAGGTTGATAGCAAGGGGAGGCCGCGGTGGGCTCTGGCTATTACTTGCGGTGTTGGTATTGTCTTGACCTATATCAACCTTGCCGGTGAGTTTCACAAGACGGATATTTCATGGGATGAGACTAACAATATGCAGCTGGTGGCCGTACCGCCTTTACCTGGCTCATCTCCATCACCAGCGCCTCCTTCTTCTGCATGTGGATCATCATCTCCTTTACCTCGTGGCGCTTCCACCTCGCCCTCAAGGCCCAGAACGACCCCCTCTTCCGGGAGACGTACGCCTGGAAGTCCATGGCCTGGCCCCTTGCCCCAGCCTGGCTCATGACCATCTGCATGCTCCTCACGGCGAGCTGCTTCGCCATCGGCATCAAGCCTCTTGTGAGTCTGGGTGTTCTTGATTTGTGATATCAGCTAACATTCTGTAGAACGGCGCCGGTTGGACCCCCGAAAACTTCTTCCAGTACACATTTGGAATTCTCATCATCGTCGTCTTCACCGCCGCGTACAAGCTCATCCTGCGGACGCCGTGGCGCGATCCTGCCACGGCTGATCTGGTGACTGGGAGGCGACATCTTAGCACCGAGGAGATCAACGAGCTGGATGCTTACTATTCTATGCCGAAGTGGCGACGCTTTGGGACGTATGTCCAGCTTTGGTAATGGTCAGCGGAGGCTATGGATTGGTCTTGGGCGGTTATCAGAGTCTAGATGTTATACAGATTATTCACTGATAATATCTATTGTCGCTCACTGCGACTCGTCATCCACACATGGGGTTGTCTCGTGCAACTACACTTGCCTATGCCTTGATACTCCTGTATCCGCGACCGGACCGCGCACCTCACGGCAATTCCAGACCTCAAGATAAGACAATGACGTGAGCTAGTTTCTTTTGACGAAATCTTGCATAATCGCCGTGCTATCCACGAGTGCAATAGCCCAACGATCGGCGGTTTAACCCGATGGCACTGATACCACATTTACTGCAGGGTAACTCAGCCGGACATATTGCCCCTGAGGTGGCCCTCCTAGCTGAAAGGGGCTACACGCTCCACGGGTTGCAATAGGTTTATAGTTTTTGATGATTGGTACTTGTAATCTTGGTTGAGTCGGCAAGGACTTGGAAATCACCCGGGGTCATTCAAGGAGATTCAACGACGTCGAAGGATAGTACATTTCGAACCTGCACCGAGTTAGAGAGAAATGGCTGGGAGCTATGTCGTTGCATTAAACAAGTCGTTTCAACTATCATACGAGAACCTTTATGTACCCAGTGCGATCAACCCCCCAAGTAACCTTGGCATGCAGCCAAGAAGATCCGATCCAGCATCAGCCGCCAAGCTAGCGATCGGTCTTGTCCTGCAGTGGTGTTGAGATTACCAGGGCGACTGTGAGAAACTACTAGGATCACTGCAAACAGTAACAAGAATTAAATACAAACACCACACATCCGCAACCCAACTCAATCACATCCATGCACGCCTACTCCTCCACAATCTCCGTCAACGACATAGAGTCAACCCACACAGTCGCCCCAAAGTTACAAAACGACAGGACAAACGCGCTAATCATCCCCGCCCCATCGAGCAACCTCTGCGGAAACCTACACTGCGTCTTGACCTGCTTCCACCCAGCCGCCATGTCCTCGCCCGAGACCGCAACGGGGAAGTCCCCCGCCGGCTCGTCGAAACCGCCGTAGTCGCACACGATGGACGCGCCGCGTGTGCACTGCGCCGCGGAGCTGACCTGCAGCCAGACGGAGAACTCGTACTTTGCGTCGGGCTTGACGCGAGTCTTGTCGATGGTCTGGGCGAGGTACGTGAGGGCCTGCAGGCCGGGGCTGATACGGAGCGAGCGAGGGCCGCGGTGGGATTTCGTGTAGTCGAGACCGAGGGATTCGCCGCTGAAGGTCATGCCGGGGCCGTACCAGAGGGCCCAGGGGGAGAAGGTGGCTGGGTCGGTGTCGAAGTTGCCGTTGAGGAGGTACGAGGTGGGCTCGGGGATGGAGGCGGTGGTGGCAGAGACGGCGGTAGTAAAACCTATCTCGGTGCTGGTAGAAGCAGCAGTCAAAGACACACCCGTGGTAGTTGAACTCCCAACAGAGACCAAAGTCGAGGTGGCCACATCGCTGACAGACGAACTAGGCTTGCAAGGACTCGCACCACTCCCCGTCAAGAGAGAAAACGCCGCAACCGCAGCAACAAGCTTCCGAGACACCATCTTGAAAGGAGTGGACAAGAGGTTGTCGATGCACACGAGTGACACGAGAGATCGGGATGAGGAAGAAAAAAATCAAGAAAGGAAAATTCTTCAAGGGCCTCTTTAGACGATATCATGTCACCGGAGCACTCGGAGTTGGCATTGCATGTCACGACAGGCAAAAACACGCCGGCGACGCAGAATCCAATAGCTTCCTCGATAGACGCCGTTGAAGCGGCTCGAAGAGGGAAAGGCTGGTGGCGCCTGAGGCTGAGAGCCACTAGGATTCAGCGGCGATGGTAGAGTTCCATGGTGCTTCGAAATTGCTTCCCCTGGCGTTTGTGACAGATGTGGCTTCAGCCAGCCTGGGTTGACGTTAAACCCGGAGATTGGGCCGAGAATGTATAATCTGGGAATTGCAAAATCATTGTGCTGAAGGGAGTTATGGCGATGTTCTTCAGAGGGCGGGGGGAGGGTGGCTCAATTGGTTCTCAGGGCGCCCGCACCCACGTGGTCACTAACAGCCTGGGCAGCGGGGTCGCCAAGTCCTCGGTGTACGAATAAAGGCCATCAATTAGCGTCATCAGGGGCTCAACTTCTGGCTTAAAAATCTCCATCCTCAACATCCATCATCCCGCATCCCTCACCCCGCTTCAACACCATCCAGCACACCGCAGGCATGCCCCAGCTCGAAGAATGGCTGCAAAGCCTCAAGGCCTCACCGGCCACATACAGCGCCATCGGGTTCACCGTCCTCGTCACGGCGCACGTCATCCTCGCCATCGCCGTCTGGACGGGGAACTCGTCCAGCACGCGCTCCGAGCTGAAGCAGCTTCGTAAACTGGGCATATCCGACAGCAACATGACGGATCAGAACGATCCCAAGTATGACGCCCCGGAGGATGCCTCGACTGACGGCCCGGTCCGCATCAAGGCCCTGTTCATCCACCCGGTCAAGTCGTGCGCGCCGATAGAATTGGATCGCGCCCAGCTCACAAAGACGGGATTCATCCATGATAGATCCTTTGCTATTGCGTCTGAGACGCCTCAGACTGATGATAGGGGGAGACCTATCTGGCGGTTCATCAGCCAGCGCACTAAGCCGAGCATGTCGCAGATCAAGACGCAGATATGGCTGCCGCACAAGGAGAGCGATCCCAGTGACCCACTGGTGCAGGCTGGAGGATGTCTCGTCCTGTCGTTCCCAGATCCAGATACCCCCAGCTGGATGAACCGCCTCGAGAAGCTCTGGAGCCGCCTCACAGCACCCGAGATATCCTGCATCGTACCCCTTCATCCCACGGCCTCACAAATTCAAGAATCCAACCTTAGGGTCAAACCCTTTGCCATCCACTCCCGCGACGCCAAGGGCCTCGACATGGGCAGCATCCCTTCTATTTCTGCAGCATTACCCTTTCTCAAGACGTTTCTCAAAATCCCCGACCACCAAAGCCTCACCATCTTGAAATGCACTCCCGACACTCTTGTTCGCACGGACAAGAACCTCGCTCCCCTTCAACATATCGGCTCCCCTGCTGTTCACGGATACACGGACCAGCAGCCCATCAACATCAACAGCTTGTCGTCAGTGCACGCCGTGTCGGCCCTCCTACCGAAGGAGAATCAGCCGCTCAACGCGCTGCGTTTCCGGGCAAATATCTGGGTCACGGGGGCGCCGGCATACGATGAAGAATCCTGGAAGCGGTGCCGCATCGGGGCCGGTGTCGTTGCGCCGACATTGTCTGTCGTGTGCCGGACGTCGAGATGCACGATGCCAAATGTTGATCCCAACACGGGCAAGTTCGACGCTGATGTGCCGCCCCCAGACAAGGAAAGGGGGAGGCCGCAGCCTAGCACGACGCTGGTGAAGCATCGGACGGTGGAGGATGGGAATCCCAGGGCGCTGGGGTACTTGGGGATGCACTGCGTGCCTGAGGACCAGACCTTGAAGGGAGGCCAGAGTGAAGGGTTGTATGTCGAGGTTGGCGATGAGATTGAGGTTCTCGAGCGAGGGGTCCATCTATATGGGTCAACAGCAGATGACTACTAGCCCAGCAAATTCAACTCTCTCTACCCAATCTGAAAAGCCAACGCATCATTCTTAAACGGAATCAACGCCAGCACAACAGCCTGCGTATAATACTCAGCCCGATCAACAACACCCCCCGTCAGAATTCCCACCGACCCCTGCCCATTCTTCGAGTCCGTCTTCCCAAACACCTTATCATCCGCATGCCCCAGCTCCATCCCCTCCCTCAATAGCTTACACGTCTCCTCGGCCAGAAAATACGCCGCCGTGCGGGCTTTACCCACCCTGCCGTCCGCACCGACCACAACGATCCATGCAAACGAGCAGATTGCGCCGCTCTTGTGAGGTTCAACGCCTCCCTCGATGCCGATCCAGAAGTCGGCATGGGGGAGGGCGGCCTGGGCGTTCTCTGCGCGGTTGGTTGCGCCAAGGAGGGTCTCGTCGTCGGAGAAGGGCTGGTGGGGGACGTTGGAGTCGACGGGGCAGGGGTGGAATGTGAAGGGGCCGGGGAGCATGCGGGTGAAGGCTTCGCGGGTTGCGTTGATCTTGGGCGTGTTTTTGGAGGCTACGACGACGAGTTTAGGGGCCATTTTGGACATAGGACTGGGGTGGAATTATAGTGGTTGAATCAGGATAGGGTTGTGCAATAGTCATTTGGTAGTGACAATCGGTATTCAGCGGGGTGTTCGTGACACAATAGCCCATCTCACGTGACTCGTGCACCGAATCACCCACGTGGAACAAGTGGGCGGGTTAACGGTCAAGGTCCCATCTTCTCATTCGTCCCCTCGATCCCGTGGAACTCGAGGCTTCATGTCGTGCCACCAGCAACGAGGACACATGTCAAATAGATTCATTGTGTTTGCTCAGGTGACCAATCAGAAGGCTTGTAGAAACCCCTCTTCCACGAGCCGAAAGGGCAACCGCAGCTATAGCAATGTCTGATTGGGAGGCGTTTGGCAAACTGCATAAGTTTCAACAGGATTTTCAATAATAACAATCAGCTGCCCGATGATATAATCACACAATGTCTCCAGGACTCCCCCCGTATTTCTCCATCTCACTTTTACTTTTCACTTTCAACTCTGTCCTCTCCTGACATCCCAAATCCACCATGGCAACCTTCCCCAACGAGATCCTCCTTCACGTCTTCTCCCATCTCCAACGCCCACCCCCCTTTGAACCCCAGTATCACGCTACACCGCATTCCCACCCAGAGCCGGAATGGATCGACCCAGAGCGAGACAACGAGGCCTTGATCCAGACGTCCACGACTCTGAGCAGAATCTGCCGAGCCTCGAAGCTGTTCCGCGCGCTCGCCCAGCCCCTCCTCTACGAGAACCTCATCGTGCGCCACCTCGAAGACTCGGAGCCGCTGCTCATGACGCTCTGCACGCACCCCCACCTGTGCGAGATGGTCAAGCTGCTGGACCTGCATCTCGATCCGGGTCTTCGTCCGCCTGCGCAGCGCATGCAGGAGCTGTTGGCCAAGGCTTCTCCGCACCTGGGGATCTCGTCTGAGCTTGCGGAGGCTATATCTGTTGGGCTCGGCATTGAATCCGACGAGATCTTTCATGATGCGGCCATGACGTTTTGGCTTGCGCTGGTGCCGAACTTGACGACGTTGACTATCTCTGCGCCAGAGATACCAAGGTGTCTGTCTAGGCTTATTGTCGATCGGCTTGTGACGCCGGGTCACATGGGTCGCCATTTCTCGTCTCTGCGGGATGTCACGCTTTGGCCTCCATATGAGGACGCCCGCATGGCTATCGGCACCATGGAGGCCATCTTCGAGATCCCTTCTCTGGAATCCTTTGCGGCCTGGTGCGTTGATTGGACCGGATCAGACGGCTTCGCCGACTTTTTTCTACCCTCCTCAGCTTCCGGACTTGGCTGTGTTCAGCTCGGGTGCTCCAAGATCCAGCCTGTCTGCCTGAGGAGCCTACTGTCTACGTGCTGGAACCTCCAAGACCTGAGCTTGAACATTGACCTCGTCCGACCGGATCTGGACGAGTACGACCTGGGAAGTATGCTCCGTGCTCACGGGGGAAACCTCGAGTCCGTCTCCGTCTCCTTCACTGTCTCGATGGTGGATCACTTTGGCATGGCTATAGTTGGGGGCACGGATGTACCCTGTGAGGACTACCTCACGAGCAAGATTGGTTGTCTCCGGGGGTTGTCGCGCCTGAGGAATCTTGAGCTGAGCCTGGACTGGGATTTGGGGTCGCCTCTCGAGGAAGAACGCACCGATGAGGACGAGACTCGGCAGAGACTCAGTCTCCTCGGGATACTGCCGAGTGAACTCGAGTCTCTGAGCCTGGATTGGAAGTTCCGGGATGAGGATGCCCTTGGAGAGGACCTCTGCAACCTGGCGGAGTCAAAGACATTCCCCCATCTGAGAAGCGTGCAGCTCAGAGGCGGACCCAAGCTTCCGAGAGAGATTGGGCATCTGGGGTGGGTGTACAGGCACAGTGGTGATGGGAGGTTTACGTACATGGATAAGAGGGGGATGTGCGGTGTTCTACGCTGATGTACTCTTGTGTGCTTTGAATGAATGGGAGGTCCAGTGGGAACGTGTTCAACAACGTTTCGTGCACAGGGGCTTGTTCAACCGGGCCAGAGGGTGTTCTGTTTACATAGATACCAACATCAATGCCAGTAATGTTCAACCATCAGTACAATCAATGTTCAACTGGGTTCTTTGTTAGTGTGGAAGCAACCTGCCCTTGAAGGAGCAGGAAGAAAATAGACCCAGTGTAATAGTTCTTTGAAGGGCATTGTCCGTTTGGGAATAAAGAAGGACCGCAATGCAGAAAGAGTTACCGAGTGTTCGGTAGGGATGCTAATCAACCCATTGTCGTAAAAGCAATTGTTGAATGTTCGTAGAAACTACCTGCCCTGATTCTGTCGACGGCAAAAGATGAACTCAAGGACGACATGCACATAGATAGGAGGCCCGAGACGTTTGTATAATTCATCAAAACCAAATCCCGACTTGATCATTCAGCAACAACATCTCAGCACAAGCATCGCCAGATTCCACGAGCATCAAGCACATTTTCACCCAGAAACATCCACCAAAGGCAAGAAATGGCTTCCAACAACCCGACAAACAACCCGACAAACAACCTGACAAACAACACGACAAACAACACGACAAACAACCTGACGAACAACCAGCCTGTTAATCCTGAGCTTGAGTTCACGCACGAAATTCCGCTGTGGCGGATCACTGACATGAAGGCCGTTGTCCTGGAGATTCGGAAGATATACAACGGCAAAGATACCCTCAGTCTCGCGGAGGTCGCTGGTTGTCTTTTGGTGAAGGTTCCCTACGGAGCACCCGTCTTTCTGGAGGACAAGCTCGACGAGATGGGGCTTCTGGTGCCTCTTGACAAACGTGGTTATTATCATTTTTAGTTGAAGCATCCCTCCTTTAAGGGAACAGAATAGGTAACTAGCTGGATGGCGTGGGCTTGGATGAGCCCACTGGCCTCTACTGTACAGTATGTAGGAGAAAATTGATCGAGTGCCTAGTGCACACGTTGAATATTGTCGCCGGCTTTCATCATGGGCGATCACAGTTGGCCTTGAATCTGGTTGCTCCCTGGCTGCCAATCACTTGTAGACTGTAGTTGCTTTTGGGTGAACAACCAACGCTGTTCTTAGACACGGAACATTGAACACTGTTCTTGGACACAGAACATTGAATCAGCATAGCCATAAGCTTCCTGTCAGATATATAAGTCCATCATCCCGCAATCAGTGCCGACTCTTCCAGACCATCCGAGAAACCCAATACACATTCTCGCACTCTCACTCTCAAAACAGACCATTCATCCTCAAACCTCTCGTGAACAAATCACAAACCTCTCATCATCAGACCATTCGTGAAAAGTCGCAATGCCTGAAGTCACGATGCCTCAAAACCTGCCTGAATTCCCAAAGTGCACCCATCGGATCCCCTCTCGTCTCATCCACGACAGGCGCCTCTTCGACGACGCCCTGGCCTCACTCTACAAGAACGACGAGAGGGTCCGGTACTCGGTGGCAAACGTCGAGGAAAAGGGCG
Organism: Fusarium nematophilum; assembly: GCA_033030565.1. Lineage (NCBI taxonomy): Eukaryota > Fungi > Ascomycota > Sordariomycetes > Hypocreales > Nectriaceae > Fusarium > Fusarium nematophilum. Next base: position 49,917 of record JAVIXY010000091.1, read on the forward strand.
TCGTCCTTGTGAACCTGAATGTCGTGGACAACTCCGACCTGAAGGTGGTCCTTCAGAGTGACGGGGTTCTGCTATACGACGACGAAGCGGCGGCTGGGTTCTAGTGGATGTGGTGAAACAAGTGAAGCCTTGGTGAATGTGGTGAAACAGGTGAAGCCTTGATGAATGTGGTGAAACAGGTGAAGCCTTGATGAATGTGGTGGAACAAGCGAGGAAATAATTCGCGTGTAGAGAAGCCAACTTTGCATTTCTCTCAATGATTGGGCCCTTTGTGACTGTAGATAATGTAATCGCTTCTTGCTCCTTCAAGGCAAGGGCTTCCATGTTGATGAAGACACGTATTTCCACATCTCTGACATGATGGCCCTGAACCAGCACAGCTGGGTAATCGAGAGGCTAAGTCCAGCTGAAGGAAACCTGTAGAGATCGACTCTGTAAAGGCCCAGCTCACGAGAAAGAACCGCTCAATCGACACAAGGTCCCTCGAGCGTTACTGGGTTCGCTGGGGTTGCAACCATAGCTCCGATACCGAAGTCCTCTATCATCGTGAGTAAACCATCCAGTACTGCTCAGCTCGGCATTAGAGACATCCCTGACGGTCGCGGGATCCTCCCCATTGAAGGGAACCAGAGACACACCCCACTCCTGGCGATGGTAGGGAAAACTCTTGTCGAATCTGAATGTTTGGCAGCATCCTCTTTTTGTCTTTCTCGACAGCTTCTTCTTGTTCTCTGGAGACTGTATTATGCCGTACATGCCGACTGGATTCTCAGCTTACTATTACGAGCCTTGAACGGCCTTGTACGCTAAATGTCGGTTCAGAGCTTGCATTACTTGGTGGCTGCCGACTTCGTAACAGCGAACTAATTCAGCATTAGGCCAGATCCTAGGCTTGGAATAACTTGCTCCAAACTGATAACCGCGACCTCTCACGTTCGCGTTGAGTCTCGATGGTCTCTGGATAGGGTTCGGCAAATAATTAAACTGGTCAACCCCTCCTCCATACTGGAAGATCTAGTGCTGGATTGCTCGGCATCAAGTCGACACAAGTACTATGCCCCTCTAATGCCTTTGTAGTTTTTAGGCTCTCGATGGCCAGTCCTTCGCAACCTCTCATTCCAACCAAGAGAGAGGTGATGTGTGAGCTTCTTAAATAGACATCTTACACTCGAATCTAAAGCTTGACTAACTCGCTAATTCTCGCCTTTTGAGGAGCCCCAGATATCTATCGTCAGTGTGGACCACAATATTCTCATAAAATTAGTCCTAACACTTTCAGATATACATCAGTTGAGGCCCTCCTCTTTCACAATACTAATCATAAAATCGTTCCCCTCATTGCTGGCCTCATCACGTCACTCTTCCGTGGGATTTATAAAGTCCGCCATTTATAAGCAGATGACGTCACGGTAATACCTAATTAGACCATCTCGACAAAGCATCGCTGTATAAGAGAAACCCAACTCCCCACTCACTGCCCGTACAACGATCAGTTAATCACTACACCAGATCACTCCATCATCATGTCCTCCAAGTCTTTCTACGCCATTGTCGCCGGCGTCGGCGCTGGAACAGGTAAGCTCGTCTCCCCGCTCAACCCCATGCCCGCTGTACCCGACACTCCCGCCATACCCGACCCCCGCTAATGTCGGCAGGTCGCGCAACCGCTCTGCGATTTGCCCAGAAGTACCCCGTCGTCTTGCTCGCCCGCAGGCCCGAGAGCTACGAGCAGGTTGTGGCGGATATAAAAAAGGCGGGGGGTCAGGCCGTCGGCATCACCGCCGATGTCGCCGATCCTGCGACTCTCACCAAGGCCTTTGAATCCATCAAGAAGGAGTTGCCTGGAAGTCGACTCGCCGCTGCTGTGTATAATGTCAATGGCGGGTTTGCCAGGAAGCCTTTCTTGGAGCTGAAGATTGAGGACCTTGATGCGAGCATTGATGGGACTATGTAAGTTTCGAAGAGAGTCGAGAATGTTGTGGAAGCTGACACGAGTAGCCGGGCATTCTTCCACTTTGCTCAAGCAACACTGCCTCTTCTGTTGGAGTCGGTACCTGACTCTCCTCATCCACCAACCCTGATCATCACGGGAGCGACGGCATCGGTGAGAGGGTCACCTCAGTTTGGTACCTTTGCTGCAGGCAAGTTCGCCTTGCGAGCCTTGGGCCAGTCTCTCGCCCGGGAGTTCGGTCCTAAGGGAGTGCACGTTGCGCATGCCATCATCGATGGCGTTATCGATATTCCTCGACTCAAGGAACGGTCTGTCAACGACGGTGCTGATGATGGAAAGATCCAGCCAGAGGCGGTAGGCTTTCCCCGATCATTGATGTAGACGGACCGTACTAACATTGTCGTAGATTGCAGAGACGTATTGGAATCTTCATGCTCAGCATAGGTCTGCGTTTACCCAGGAGATTGACATTCGACCGTATGTCGAGAAATTCTAGGATAGTGTTGTAATGATAATGCTCGTCTTGATAATATCATAGCTTGACATCTACTCTGATATCTCTAGCTCGTGGTTCTATTCCATAAATTGAATGGAGATGAAATTGATATACCCTTGGAGAAAGAAGCAGTTAATATAGATACTCATCATTGGCCTACCAGACAAAACTTATGATTGACCGGCCACACCTGCTCAGCTTCCCTTACCCCAGACGGATATTCCGTGTCGGAGGCGCCGGCTAGTCCGTTGCGGGTCCGCATGAGGTGGCGCCTCCTGATCCGAACTCGGGACTCTCCCCGCATTTGTCTGTACATGAGATGTGATCAACTAGACTGGAATTGATGACAAACATGACGTGGCTCAAATCCTCACTGGCCACTGGTGGACGAGACCTCGGTTGAGCTCAAATATAAATACTCGCTGTGAACTCCCCAGGCAACGGGATGCATCCTGGGTTTCCCATGTTCGGCGTGATAAGCCTACAGCATCCGCATTAACAGACGTAGGCTTCCATTTACTACAATGCCCTTCTACCAAGTCTACCACTCCTACCCCCTAAACTTCGAGCAGCGCCAATCCCTCGCCGCCTCCATAACCACCCTCCACTGCACCGCCTTCAACACCCCCGCCTTCTTCGTCCACGTACGCTTCATCAAAGAAGCCGTCACGGACGGTACTTACTTTCTCGCCGGAAAACCACTCGACGTCACGTCCAACCGCATCGTCGGCCTTGTTCGCGGGGCCGAGAAGCGCCCGCGGGTAGCCTTTGACGCTCTGGCCGCCGCAGTCGAGGACGCGTGGTACAGGACGCTGGACCTCGCCGCGCCGGCCGTAAAGGAGAGCTGGGATGCGGAGGATGAGGCGAGGAGGCTCCTCAAGGTGACGTTCTTGCCGATGGTGACGATGAGGGAGGGCGGGATGGCGCTTCCGGAGGCGGGGGAGGAGGGTACGTGGTTGAGGAGGCAGATGGGGTTTTTTAATGAGATGAGTGACAAGGGGATTGATGATTTCACGGAGTTGTTGAAGGAGTTGGAGAGGAGGGATCAGGAGAGGCTGGCGCAGTAGAAACGAACCCGGTTAGGGGGGCGAGGCAGGCTGGGTCATGATGAGTATGCTTAAGCGAATGGGATTTTTGAAGTTTGTTGACGTAGTTTGGAGGACCTCCGGGACTCGGGCCGTTGACTTGGTCTGCTGGGATATTCTTTCTGCTAGGAGTATTAAACAAAGATCTATTAAATAATTTCTGGACTACTATTTTCTTAAATAGTTGTAGGTATATGACAAGCCTTTATTAAATCAGAGAAAGAATTCAACCCGTACCCGCCACCCCAGTTGTATGAAGACTATTGTAAAGTCCCGGCTCCGGGTCCTCCCCCCTTTCTAAGCCTTAGTCTCCCTAAACCAGTCGTCGCTCCTCTGTATCCAGCTGCCAGGTCACCCTGGGGCATCGTAATCTCTCCGCTCTGTGTCAAGGCGACGTGCTGTCCCATCCACGATGTCAAGGCAGGCGGGCCAACGGATATGCGTATCGACGCCACCAAGATAGAGAAGCATCCAAGGGCAATGAATACGTAGGCGGCAGTGATCATGATCCCTGTGGACGTCCATCCATCCATTTCAACGAACGGGTATGAGAAATCGCCCTCGGGATATAGGAACCTTTTATCAACCGCCTTCTCTGGGCCATAAGGATGACTGTTTGCTGGAACATGCTGGGCAAATGGGTATTTCTCGTCGAGCGTTTCCATCCATGTCGAGAATAATGTCATGCCGACCTGGAGAATCCCACTGACGCCGGCTCGAGGGTCGCCCCCCCAGGACACGAGCATTGACCTCGCCCATGTCCATTCGCCCAGGTTCGGCGAAACCGGAAGAAAGGATCCATGCTCCGGTGGATTATTGTCCATGGCTAAGATCTCAATGGGTCTGTCTATGGTCTCTAGCCGATAGCAGACCCCGCCCTCGATGGATCGTCTCACTTCAGCTACAGCGTAGCGGAAGTTGTACACAACATGACGCTCAACCGGCCACTCCCCCTCCTCGATCCATTTGTTCGAGAGCTCGTACCTGGCCCACCGAACATGGAGTTCATCGATTCGATCGAAGCGGTATTCTACTACCGCGTCTACGATATTCTCGTAGTCCTCCTCGCTGTCGCTGGCGTTGAACCAACCTCCGCCGGTTATGTCACCGGCGTATAGGTTCGCAGCCACTCATCGTTGGTGTACGGATCCGAATCAATAGCTGTAGTCTCGCCCTCGGCATTCTTCTCAGTCATGTTTGTGACGACAACGTACTCGCGGCTGAAAATTGTCCCAGTGCCGGGGAGGTCTTTGCCGCCGCACCACATTTGCCCGACCATGATGGTGCTCTGAGGGGGGTCCCATGCCTCGCTATGCTGGTGGAAGAATGCTTCGATATCGTTTGAAGAACCGTATTCGTCACTTGGCTTATCTGTAAGCTATGGGCTGTCGTACATGTGCGTTGGTACATCAAAAGATAGCCCAGAGAGGAGGAGATTCTTCGGGTCTATGCTCCCGAGATATTCCAGTTCAGCCCTGACAATGCCGAATTTATACCCGATAGAAGCCGCAATGGAAGCCAGTGTAAATAGATATCGAACGGTAATCAGCCAGGTAAAGCCTCGATAGCCGTAGAGGACTGGCGCTTGGGGCTGCGAGTTGAGGTAGAGCCCGTAGTCAAGTCCATCGTCGCTCCGAGCCCGACGGCTGCACCACCAATCGAATAGGTGCACGTAGGTCTCGTGGAAGCCGTAGGATAAAAGGCCGAACCCGACACCGACGATGGCAAGCCAAGACTGGACGCTCAAGCTGGCGCCATACCGGAACAGTCGAACCTTATCCCAGGATGGGTATCTGCCCTTGATTGAGTCCGGACCGGCTATGCCATTCAGACCAGTGAAGAGGAGGACAGCACCTCCAAGAACAAGCGCACTGAGGGAGAGAAAGCCTACGCGGCGAAGACGAGTGAAGAGCATGCTGGAGCCGTGAGAAGCGATGAAGAGGAATTGGCTCCTGGTCCCCTTGGACAACCCTCCTCTTAATACGGAGATGCATCTCATGAGTGGCGTCTGGCGGGAACTTGACTCTAACATTGTCGAGCCGTGTCCAATGGGGAGGTGGGGAGGCAGCCATGGTTGAGGACGACAACATCAGCCCTGGTCTGGAATTCTTGCTAATAGGGCTCGAGACCAACGCCACGACGCCATCGCCTTTTGAGACTGATTACCAGCGGGAAATTCCGATTACTCTGCTGAGGCACCCTCTAGGAATTCTGTCCCTTGCCAAGCCGCTATAGGCTCATACCAGTATATCCGGTCACTACACCCTCACCTGCTGCAGCTTCTTCACAATCGCCTCAAAGAACCTCATCTGCAACTCCATCGCAGCAACAGACCCTCCATCCTCAACCCCAAGCGCAACTGGCCCATTCAAACAAGCCATGACAATATCTGCCACCACATCACCCAAGTAGCTCCGGACATGCGAAGCATACCCTCCCTCCAACAACCTCGCCTTGACAGCCGCCACCTCTCGATACCGCACAACCTGGGCGCTCTCAAATCCAAGAATGGAGTAGACAGGCTTCCAGTAGGCGATCTCCAACAGCACCACGCCCAGGGAGTATATGTCGTGGTGCTTCTTGAACCCGAATCCGCGCGAATCCTCTCTTGGTCCGCCCTGTACAGCTGGATGTCGGTATAAGTCCTCTGCTGCTATGGCTGGTGGGCTCTCAGACATGTAGTCTGCGTTTTCGGGACGAGAGTAGTCGAATCCAGATAGATAAGGCTTGGTCAGATCGACGTCTCCGGAGTACTCTTGGAAGAAGAAGATGCTTTGGCTTCGGAGTCCCTTGTGGAGCCAGTTCACTGCGTGGAGTTTCTCAAGGACCTCTGCCAGTGTCTTCATCAGCTTCACCCGAACAGTCAAGCTCGGCATTCTCATCTCGCATATCAGATCTAATAAGGAAATCGGCTTAAGGGCTGGGTCAATTCCACCTGGGTTCTCAAAGACGAATCCGTATCTGGGTTCTGCTGCGCTTTGGTCCTCGGCGTAGTAACCTAGGCAGCGCATGGTTCGGAACTGTTGTGCGTTGTCTTCGCGGAGGAGCTGGACGAGTGCCTCGAAGCGGCTGAGGGTGCGGCGATGGCTGTGGTCGTTTGTGTTGTGGGGCATGTCTGGCTGTGAACTCTTCCATTCGATCCATACCCTGTGCCAGGATGCGTCGGCAGGCTTGTACCATGCAGATACGCGGGATGTAGAATCCTCTAATAGTTGGATCTCCTTGGATGGCAGCCGCAGAGGTTGGACTTGACGGGGTTGATCGACCAGTCCTAGTTTGGACCTGAAGTCCTTGGTCAGAGTAGAGGTGTCTATGGCAGACATGAGAGCCTTGAACTGCGCAAGGTTCGCGAGGTCAGCTTCTCGCCTATTTGCAGACACATCGCGATGCTCGTAAGGCCCGCTGATCGAGTACCCCAGTGTTGTAGTAATAGGTAGGCTGAAGAGACCAGCTTCCACCAGCTCGCAGAGATGATCAACTTTGTTGTTGAGCTGCATGATCTGGTAATTCGTCCTCGTATGCTGTGTGCTCAGATTCTGGAGCTGGTGGTTGTTGAGCAGCTGGTTCAGATAGTCGTTCAGAGTAGTCAACTTGGTGAGGATCTCCTCTACCTTGGCCTTGTCCGAGATGGCCCATCTCAACCTGGTGGGGAATTTGGCTGTGCTGTGGATAAAGTCGAGGGATTTGTTGAGGAGGGCATTTGTGTGTGGGAACCGACTCTGCAGGGAGTTAATGTCGTCCAGGAGTTCGTCTTTAGAGACATCGCACTCCTGCATCTCGTGGATAAGTGGCTTTGTGAGAGGTCGGAGACGTTCATCGAGCCGGCCGAAGCGTAGCATCAGCCTATACTGCTCATCAAGTACGTCTAATAGAGCCGACTTGCTGGCTCTGTTGAGGACCAGAGTCTCGTCGCTCTCTGTGAGCTTGGCGATGGTGGCCCAGTCGAGGAGCCTGTATTGCTCTGTTTTGAAGCGCACGCGAAAGAACTGGTGGTCTTTTTCGAGGCCTCTGGCTTCAGAGAAGAGCTGGTATCCTGGACGCTGTGAGAAAGATGGAATTAATAGACTTGAACTTGAACTACCTTTGATGCATCCTGCGAATACTTGAAAGAGGAGCGATACTCCGCCGAGTCCCAGTCCGATTGCCTCCATGGTGGATTAGTGACGGTTGCGTAGATCTTTCAAAGAGAGTCGAGTGAATCCAGCCCCCAAGGTAGGAAGTAGGACTCTCGCCCGATATGTACTTGCAGCCATCTCGGGAGTCGTCACCCTTTGTAGGGCTGCGGATTGCCGATCTCGTCTGCCTGAACAAGGCATTGCGGCGGTGTTGAAATTTCCAAGTCAGGCAGCTTGCCTGAGTCATCACGTTGTGAATAAAAATGCGAAAGCGACGGCACGTGTGGAGTAAGGGAAGATCAATTGTGTTATAGAGAAATGATTGCCCTACGGATGTCCGACGGACTTCGCACAGCTCAGTCATTCCCTGTGGCTGTGCACATTGCCCTTCTCTCAATTATTAGGGCGCCCGGGAATAAATAGCAGTGAGAAGTGTCCGCCTTGCCCGTCACCAGCAGGGCTAAGCCTCACGGGCCGCGACGACCCGATTTGGGGCATGCTGACAGCTGGACAACCACCAGCGATCTAATGCGGCGATGATTGGCGGGGATGCGAACGAGTCACGAAAGGCTCTGAGTTGACAGCCTCACAAGGACAGTTTCTGGGGGTGGCGACTGACATAGTCCTTGTCGATAATCAGTGCAGGCGAGCTGGTATAAGATGAGTTGTCACGCCCGACACTTAATAGGGCTTTCGCTAGGATATGGCTCTAGAAATACCTTGTATCATCCAAGATGTCTAAACATTATGAACATCCGTATTATGAGACTCTACGGGGTGACGAGTTCCCCGTGGAGTCGACCAAATCCCGACCACCATCCAACTCCAATACACCTCATCCGAAACCAACACGGGCCTCAACAAAGGTCAAGAGGTTTATATCCGAGGGTCTCTTTAAGGAACGCCTCGCCAAATGGTTAGCACCAAACGATGCCCCCGAAAAAATGATCCTTCTCGACTCCGTCTTTGTCGACATCTCGGATGCCCTCAAGGCCTACGGCAAATACGAATGGAGTCTCCGTCCGAGAACATTTTCCCTCCTTTGGATACTGGGCATTCCAGAAAAGATGGATGTCTTTGTCACCGAGGGAAGAACAGACCATTATCTCCCATACAATGAAGGAAACCTCCCCGATATCATCAAGGGCTCGACGCTGCGGTCCAAGTTTCTAAATCTGCAGAGCATTGTCCGGTGTCGACGAGAAGACAGCATATCCGAGCTTGAAGAGGGAGGCAAACATATTCATATCCCCGGCCACGCCGAGGCATACTTTTACTTTCTCGAATATCTCGGCGGTGGGCGCTTCGCTAAGGTGTACAAAGTATATAATCGGCGGACGCTGAAGACATATGCGCTGAAGCAGATTGAAAGAGGCCAGTCGGTGTATCAGGATCAATACCAGCTGGAAGCATTTGTAAAGGAGCTACGAGCCCTCAAATCGCTCTCTCACCGACATATTGTTAAGCTCGTGGGATCATACACCGACTCGGAAGCGATAGGGTTGATCATGCGGCCTGTGGCAGATACAGATCTACAGCAGTATCTTGAATCTATGGACGTGGACCCAGGCATTCGGAAGAGGAGTCTCAGGTGCTTCTTTGGGTGTCTCGCTACGGCGTTGGCGTACATTCACAAGAAGAATATCCGACACAAGGACATCAAACCTAGCAATGTGCTTGTCAAGAGTGGCCAGGTCTTGTTGGCGGATTTTGGGACGTCGAGAATCTGCCTTGATGGGCATTTGACTACCAATGGGCAGCCTTCTGGAACGCCGAGATATTGTGCGCCCGAAGTAATGGATGGAGCTGTAAGTTCATTCTCCTTTGTTGATTTCCATCAATCTCATTCCTGTCATCTTGGAACCAAAGGCTGACATGTTGCAGGACAGAAACACGGCCAGTGATATCTGGTCCCTCGGCTGCGTCTTCCTAGAAATGGCCACAACCCTCTTCGGCTACAGCCATAAAGACATGCTGGATTTCTACTCCCGGCACGGCAGTGAAGCCTGGCGATCAATCTGCAAGAATATCCCTGCCACACGTATCTGGATCGAGAAATTACGCGGTTCCGGCGCTGGCCTCGATTCTCCCATCCTCGACTGGACGGAGTGGATGCTAAAGGAGAATCCAAACGACCGACCGACTGCCGCTCAGCTTCGATCCAAGATTCTAGACACGGAGACGGACCTTGACTATATATGCCATCACTGCGCGTCCAAGGATGGGATTGAACAGTCGGAGAGTCCGGCTTCGGGGACGATGGTGTCGATGAACCCTCCTGCTGGGTTGGAGCCGGAGTCTGATTCAACGACGGTGTCTTTGGATGAAGATTCAAGAGTTTCTGCAGAGGAGGCTGAGACGTCGAACATGTCCTTTGCGGCTTCCGAAGAGTCGTCGACTTTGATTGATGAGAATCATGAAGAGCCCGTTGAGGCTCAGCCGGAGAAATCCAGGTCGAAAGAGTCAGAGGAGCCTGTAGAGACGCCCCTGGAAGAGCAGGCTACCGCCGTGGTTAAATCCAAGGCGCCAAAGAGGAAGAAGGTTTCTTTCTCAACCGAAGATGACGACAGAGTCATTGAACTCGGACCCGAGACAGAAAGCAGCGGCGAGTCCACCCAACAGCGCTTCACGGGTCTTCCCCAAGACCAGCGACCAGAGCCCACGACTCCTCAGGATCTCAATTCCGACGATCCATTCAACCAACAAGAGACCTTCATCTCGCCAGATCCCATCAAACGCCCGCCATTCTACAGCCGTGACTGTCTACCGCTGCCCCAGGCCTCTTTGGTCCCTTCATATGTCCTTGCGGGCGCAAACCATCTCTCCCAAAAGGAGTTTGAAGATGCGGAATATGATCCTGGTGCAAGAAACATCTTTGTCTATGGTCGACTAATGTTTCCATCTGTTCTTCATACTATCGCAAGTCGCTCCCTTGAAGGCGCCTACTCTCCCGACCTCCAACGTCGACTGGCTCTCTCGTCAGACGACTGGGGAAAGGCCGACTTGTCCGTTCAGCGAGCTTCAGAGCTGATGACACCTGCGCTGCTGAGAGGCTATTCTGCCTGGAGGCCCGAGGGATTTGACTGTGCAGTGATTCAGGAGCATGCTTGGAAGAGGGACGATCGCCGAGGCTACACCAGGAAACCTCCTGGGGAAAACCCTAATGATGTTGTTGGGTTCTTGATCACCGGCTTGAGCAGAGAGGCAGTTCGGTATCTTGACCTCCTCTTTGCGACGACCGACCGCAACCTCTACCTCATGAAACCCAAAACTTCAGAGGGCCGACACAGCGAGCGATCAGAAATCGAGTCCATGCTGCAGAGGCAAAGTGTAGAGGTCGACGTTGAGCTAAACACTGGCTCCTACGCGACCATCCACGCTCACACATATATCTGGAAATACGCCCCCCTCAAACCTGAACTAACCATGATCACCCACGAAGACAACAGGATTCGCCTCTCGAGCGCCCCATGGGACGGGAACAAATTCGTCCACGGTCGCTGGTTCCAGCACATGCTCGACAGCAACTCTTCCACGCGGAAGGAGGAGCAGGCCATGGCTCGACAGATGAAGATCTCGTACGCTCTAGTAGGCGACTATCTATGTCGAGCAATCCTGGCCCATGACACGCGCGAGCTGAAGCGTCTCCTCGACAGCGACTGGTACGCCAACTCTCCCTGCCGGGTCTACGGATCGCCGCTGCAGGCTTCTGTGGCCATCGGCAACGAGGACATGGTGCGGCTGCTCCTCGACTACGGGGCCGACGTCAACGCCCAGGGAGGCCGATACGGAGCACCGATTATCGCCGCAGCTTTTGGCGCTCGGAAATCCATCACCAGGATGTTGCTGTATAACGGCGCAAACGTGTTTGCAACACACCCCCTGCACGCGAACGCGCTGTATCAAGCCGTTGGGCATTCAGACTATGCCATTGCGGAGATGCTCCTCGAGCATGCGGCGTGGTTGATGGAGGACTGGGGAGAGGTGTGCGACTTGGCTGAGGAGACTGGGGATAAGGAGATCGAGTCCCTGTTGCGAGAGTATGATGTCAGGGATATTCACCGTCGGTATCTCCTTGCGTCTCCAAGCACGCGGTTCACCAGCATCGCGGAGAAGCCCTCGTGGCGGCATATCTCAGGGGTGGTATTGCGGAAGGGGCTGGCCATGCAGGGCATGCCTGGTAACTGGAGGGGGATAAAGGGCGTGACGGTCGTGGTGGCGGCTCTGAATGCCGGGGCGTCGATCGAGCTGCTCAACGTCCTGAGGCAGACTGTTGGGCCGTTTCAGGCGGTTATAGAGGCGTTGAAGAAGAGTGACGAAATTGCGGAGGTGAAGTATAAGGAGGCACTGGAGAGTGGGGTGCTGTATAGCGATGTGGAGGATTCGGCGGGTGAGGAAGATACCTCTAGCAAGTTGGAGGATGAGCAACGAAGAAACTCTCGTAGGGAGAGAGGACAGCGAGCTCGGAGGGATGGCTTGGATGGTGGTGAACGGAAGACTGGGGATAGGCCAGGTCGAGGAGAGGTAAGGATGAAGGTGTCTAAGCGTCGAAGTGGAGGACAAGGCCTGATGTTCAGGTTCGAGGACGGCGAGAGAAGAAAGAGGGGAGACAGGAGAGATGATTGACCAAGGGGTTGAGGAGTTGCTATTTGGTGATACCCAATTTGAATGTTGAGCATATACCTGCGTGGTCTATTCAGAACAAATTGAAAACCTGTTGATACATCAAGCTGGGGTTTACTATAAACTCAATGCCGGCAGCACCAGAGCTCCTATCACAACTTCGACCTCGACGCCTTAATCTCCTGATTCGTCGCAAGATCCGTCAAAATCTCCTCGCTCCCACCTCCCACAACCATAACCCTCACATCCCTACTAATCTGCTCAACCCTCGCCCCCCTCCCATTCTTGGAGTATCCCAACCCCCCCAGAACCTGCTGCGCCTCTCTATTCACCTTCTCCAGAGTCTGCCCCGCCAGAACCTTGAGGTTAGCAAACTGTCCTCCCAGCCTTGAGTCGATGCCCGCCTTCTTGGACGTCTCGGCAATGTAAACCAGCTGCTCCATCCAGGAGTGCGCTGCTTCGATGTGCCGCGCCATGGTACTGAACTTTGCGCGGATGACCTGGTTCTCGATGAGCTTCTTGCCGAATGTCTCGCGGTTGATAGCGTGGCGATAGGAGTCGTGGAGGCAGACTCGGGCCATGCGGAGGGCGGTGCATGCGAGCCAGAGGCGCTCGTGGTTGAAGTCTAATGGTCAGAGGGGTCTAATAGGGAATTTTATGAGGGAACTTACTGTGCATTATGATGGGGAAGCCCTTGTTTTCTTGGCCGAGGAGGTAGGAGACTGGAACTTGAACGTTGTCGAACTCGATGTATGTAGAGCCTAGAGAAGGTTAGATTGTGGGCGTGGTAATGTCAGGAATGTTACTTACCGCTGGCTTCAACACCCGAGTTTTCAATCTTCTTGCACGTCACCCCGGGAGCCTTCAAGGGGATGATCAAGGCTGAGATTCCGGATGTTCCGTCTCCGCCGGTCCTCACGGCGGCGGTGCAGTAGTCTGCAAAGATGCCGTTTGTGATCCACTTCTTGGCGCCGTTGACGATGTACTTGTCTCGTTGTCTTTCAGCCGTGGTTGTGATCCCAGCAACATCCGAGCCAGCTGTTGATGTCAGTTTCTGCGGTGCACCTCCGTGGAACCACAGCAAGGGTTTAGGAATGCTTACCATCTGGTTCTGTCACCGCAAGGCAGAACCTCGTCTTGCCTGAGAGTACATCTGGTAAGAACTGCCTCTTCTGCTGGTCGTTGCCAAACTGGATCACCGGCGGCAGCCCAATCGAGTTTCCACAGCCGAGAGCCCACACGATACCCAGGTAACCACACCTAGCTAACTCGTCGATCACGATGAGATCGTGGAAACCGTCCCACTCATGAGGAGGTATATCACCAGGGAGTCTCTGGCCTTGCAGATGCCCGGTTGCAACTGGAAAGGGGGCCACGGCGGTGTATCCTAGCTCTGCATGGCGCTCTTGAACCTGCAACAGATCAGCGAAAATAGCAGGTTTCGAAGGGAATATTGGCGTACATCCTGGGGAACAACGCCCTTTCTCTCCCACTCGTCGCAAAAGGGAGCAATGTGCGCGTCGACATAGGCCCTAACTTCCTTCTGTAGACGTCGATGAGATTCACCGTAGTAGGGACTCTGGCCTCTGGTCAGCCAGAGAGGGTCAGCGAAGGGAACATCAGCCATTGTGGTGCGTGAAAACTCGTGTTACGATCTGACTGCGTCTTGCTTGGAACTTGACATCACTCATCAGCTCAATAAAGGTAATTATACGTGTTAACAAGGCATAAATGGCCACTGAATATTGACCTCGGGAATTCGGTACACGTGCGCCATGCTCGGATAGAATGCGGTCCGTGGATAACTCTGTCATGTCTCGCCTCCAGGATCATTATCCGCTCACATTACCTATCTAGAATTTTGCGCCTTTCTCCATTCGTTCAATTCATATCTAAGTATTACAATCTACATTTTATCAGCTCTATTTACTCTCGATTTCTAGAATGCACTTCATTCAATGTGCGCTTCCTTGAGCACCGGATACCGGAGCTGCGATTGGGCGGAACAGACGGTCCGGCTGGAGAGCTGTCCATCCGGCCTCGGACCGACGCCGAAATAGGCAAAGCCTATGGATAGCTCACGACGGATAGACATTGCGAGGCAACTCATGGGCAGGAAATTAGTTATCCGGGGCGATATTAATGCCACGGTTTGCAAGATATAGACACATAATAATAGCCGCTCTCTAAATACAGCCGAAATCCTAAGCCTTGACCCTGCCGAGTCAAGGCCCTTGCGCACCCATAAACAACAGCTGATTGCGGGCCTCGCTCGTCGGTGACGTAGACATAAAGTCTCCTCCTGGAATATTCCATTTACTCGGCGACGGGAGATTCGATAGGAAAGATACAGGGGCAGGGGAACTTCCAGGCTGTTCTCTCGCCAGCATCCCGTAGTCGACGAGCGACCACAGAGTAGTTTCCGCAACCATGTCGAGCTCGTTGGCGAGACAGCTTACATCGAATAGGTGGGAGTATGCCTCGGATTGTGCGTCAAACTCTCGAAGTTTAGTCAACTAGGAATACAACGTTAGACTCTTGACATTTGGTAGTGGGGATGGACAAACCATATTCGGCACCATAGGCCACAACACCCCCAGTCTCTCCAGAACATCTATGCACTGCTGATAATAGTGACGACTATCGTACTGGTCCACATCAACACCCTGGTGCTGGGCTCCAAAGGCCAAAGAGTGAATGCCCGCGGCGATAGATGCACAATAGGTATAAAAGGAAGATTCCATAGGCACCGCACCGCTCGAACCGGCGATAAGAAGATCAGTGAGTTTCCTCGCATTCTCTTGCGCCACGTGGAAAGCGTTTGAGGTGAAGCTCTTTGGAACCCTCGCCGCAATGGGTCGTAATTGGAGTCGGATGAGAAACGGGTGGTTCAGGAGACAGTAGCAGAGGTGGAATAGCGCATGCGCAAAGACAAGATGGCCGGCTTGTTTTGCGTCTAGGTTGCTATCTGCTTGCGGTCCGTTACGAATCAGATCCAAGATGGGCTGATCGTTGTTCTTGAGGTACGATTCCAGCAGCAGGAGGGAGGCGTTGGTCGACGCGAAATCAGACTGGGGATCCAACGGCGGGAGAGTCTCGCCTCCGCTCCGGCCGTGGGCGTACTTTGTGCACCGTCCAAAGATTGACGTCGTGACGACGGCCAGGCCAAAGGGGCTGGGAGGGTGGGCCAGGGGAACGTCCCAGCTGAGAACCTGTTTCAGCGTCGGCACATTCTCGCCGTCCTCGTTCTGGTCCTGGAACACGTCTTCGTTGCAGGGCAGGTGGAGGGTGCAGTCATAGTCTGCGATGGCGCCGGGTCTGGACCGGGCGCAGGAGATTAGCTTGTCAACGAGGTATATTGACCAGAAGGTGCGGCGTCGTTCTTCTCGTTCTGTCGCCGTGAAGAAGTAGGGAGGTTCTGACATGAGGTCGACGTCTTGGGAGAGGCGTATTGCCAGGCCGAGACGTAACCAGCCGGAACTGACCCTTGCGGCTATACGTAGGGTTGTTAGGAGACTCCCTTGATAGGGGATACTCGGGTAAAGCATTATCAGACAACTTACCTGTGTAGTCAACTATTGATAGCAGTGTCACGGTCTGGATAACAGACAACTCAAGGTTATTATCCACACTCAAGTGGTCCTCTATCACGCACAACCACGACTGGCGAGAGTACGCGTCAGAAGCTTCTTGGACCTTGCCGACAAAGTAAGGTGAGTCCGAAAACCGCACTCCAAACGCAAGCACGGCAAATAGCAGACATCTCGGAACAGCCATGTTTGCAAGGCTTGTGTAGAAAGATGTGCGGTGAAAGAATGAATACGGTTGGTTGTGAACGCGGGCAAAGTATGTATCCACGAGGGACTGCACCACGTCGGGAGGCGGTAGTCCTTCAAAGGAGCTAATCATAGCCGTTAGTTTCATGGCCTATCATGATGAGGATATTAAAACCAACAAGTCGTTCAAGACGGCGTCTTGGACTATCGAGTTAAGGCTGAGCTCGGGTTGCCCGCTGTGATGATCCAGTGACGGCATGCTTCGAGGCGTTGCCCCAAATGTCGAAGGGGACGACCTAGAGCCCCGGCGTCAGCTATACATCCCATGAGTTAAAGTGTCGTCTCACATTTGAGTCTCAAATTTCCCTTGGCTGAGTCTTGTCAAGGCCGATTCGAGAGACGAGATGCGGTCCAGCAGTTGCGTCTTTCATCAAGTTAGCCCCAACGACATGAGAAACTCAATGACTAAACGTGCACTTATCGTCGAATTGGATACCTTGGGCACGGTGCTGATATTCTCACTCGCAGCCGTGGCAGAGTACGGCTCATACACGCAGCTGCGTCGGCTCTGTCGGCAGTGAGTGCACACAGGTCGTTCGCCAGAGCACTTAACCTTGCGGCGTCTAAGACGACGAATTAGAAGGCCATCACACAGAGAGGAATGTCTTGCGTAGGGCGTAGGGCGCGTACCTGCAGTTGGCGCATGCCTGACGGATGCGCTTGATCACGCCGGCACTGGGCGGCCGGGGCTCGTGAGTCTCCATGGGAAGGCGTGCCGAGCGGTCCGAGGGAGGGGGTAAGGCTGTGTAAGGATGTGGGATCTTGTAACGGGAGTCGGTGTCAGGTGCTCGCGGAGGGTTAGGCGGGAGAGCGACGTTGACGTCGTCTCCATGCAGACCGAGTTCGTTGATGGGAGAGGGGAGAGAATCCGGGGAAACATGGGGGTTACGCAGCTCCCCGCAGAGGCTGGGCTGGTTTTGCCACGGATATTTGGAGAAACTGGTAAAGTGGTGCCCGAATGGTACTAGTCTCGGTGAACTGCTCTATTCTCATTTTGCTCTAGCCCAATAAGGTCCGTTCCATTTCCCCGTCACGAGTACGTATTGCCAGAAAAGCAGGGGTCGTCAGGTGTCTACTTGCTGTATTCTTCATTCTACACTGATTCTAAGTATCTTACAACTTGCTGCGTGGTTTATTCTTGTAATTGTCCCAGTCCACCTTTCGCCCCGCCTGAAACTCCTTGACCCCAAAGCTCCCAGGCGCAGAAGGCTTCATCATCTCGTCAAACAGCGTCTTGATCGTCGCCGCCTGCTCTGGCCGTCCCCCGTGAATCCAGCCCGACTCGACCAACTCCTTCGACATCCTCAGCGCATCCGACGACACGTATCGCAGATTCTCCAGGAGAGAATCCATCGCTTGATTCAATTGGCCTGGCTCGTCGACAACGCGCGTTACTATTCCCTTGGCGTGCAACTCGGACGGAGTAAAAGGCCTGGCAGTCAACATCGCCTCACGCGCAAGAGGCACGCCCCATTCCCGGACCACGTATTTCGAGATTGTCGCAGGGCAGAGGCCCAGCTTTGCTTCGCTCAGCGTCACTTTAGCACCCTTGACGCAAAGCCGCAGGTCGCATGCAAACGCCAGACCAACCCCGCCGCCAAACGCCGGCCCGTTCAGGCACGCGATCGTGACCTTGGGGCTCTTGTCGATCGTGTCAAAGAGCTTCTCCAGCCTGCTGAACTGCGCGTCGGCGATCTCGTTGTTGCCGCCGACTGGGGTGCTTTTACTCAGGTCCATACCTGTGCAGAAGAACTTGCCGTTGCCGGTGAGGACGATTCGGTTGATGATAGGGTCTGTGGCCGTGTCTGAGAAGATGGCGATCAGGTCGTGGATCATGGACTCGGTGAGGGCGTTGCCGTTTCGCGGGCGGTTCATGGTGATTTTTAGATTTGCGCCTGATTGATGCACGACAAGACCTTCGGTTTCTTTGACGCGCTCCCAGGACAGTGTCGGGTGAGCTTTGCTTGGGTGAGCTTTTGAGGGACTCGAGCGCTTATCCTTTGCCAACAATGCGGCACCTGCGCGACTGGATGTTCGCTGAGATAATTTACTAGAGATCCAAGCTCCGACAGCAACGAGCTTGGACAGATCTACGCCGGTACGAACGCCGGCTCGATCAAACATGTAGACCAGATCCTCTGTTGCTGCATTGCCCTTTGCTCCAGGCGCAAAGGGGCAGCCGCCGAGACCGGCAACGCTGCTGTCGAATACCCTTATTCCGCAATGGAAGGCCTCCCAGATGTTGGCGAGAGCCTGTCCATATGTATCGTGGAAGTGTCCTGCCAGTCGATCGAGCGGTACACCATCGTCTTTGAGGACCCCGATGAGATTTCGCACATCTGCTGGACTTCCGACGCCGAGGGTATCGCCGAGGCTGATCTCGTAGCAACCCATCTGGAGGAGTGCTTTCACGGTTTTGAGGACGGCGGAGGGAGGCGTCGGACCATCGAAGGGATCGGCAAAAATGCAGGATACATATCTACGTTCCAGAGGTCAGCTTCGCAAGACGGATTGATGATAGATACTCACCCCCGAACTATGCAGCCAACCCGTTCTGCCTCCTCGCAAACAACCCTCGCTCTCGCAAGCCCTTCCTCAACCGTGCAGTTGATGTTGGCCTTGCTGAAGCCCTCAGACGCGCTCACAAAAACAGCGACTTCCCTGACGCCAAGCTGGTGAGCTATCTCGATGCCCTTTCGATTCGGCACAAGGACAGGGAGGCGCAGCGAAGCATCTTGGAGGAGTGCTTGTACAGGCTGGCTCTTCAACACCTGTCGACAGTCCTGAAGCTGGGGGACGGCCTTTGGCGACACGACAGAAGTAACTTCAATGGTCTTGAGGCCAGTCTTGTGGAGTCGTTGGATGAGGTCTATCTTGACGTCGGTGGGGACCTGCTGGGAGATGTTCTGGAGGCCGTCGCGGGGCCCGACTTCGACGATCCGCACGTCGACGGTCATGGCGATGGTGTGCAAGGGATGCTGGAGATGGTGACAATGGCTGTTATACGTGAGGTGTCATCTCGATAAATGAGTAGCGATTTGGTGATTCAATCTTTCCGTGACAAGGGCCGATCTTGAGTTTGGGTGCGGGCGGACCGGGTTGGATCTCCGTGATAGCCGTGGGCCCCACTCATTTGGCCGGCCGGACCGATCGCCGAGGGAGATACCCGCGGGTCCAGGTGCAAGGTTCACGGATCGCATGAGTATGCCTTGGGTCGGATGAGCACTGACGTTTGGATCGCATGTCCATGTCGTTTGTATTCCGTTCCTGGAGCGAGGTTGCATCAACCGGCCAGCCAAAATTAGCCTGTGAACTATCATACATGTACAACCTCCACAGCGATAAATGAAAACATCTTCGTAAGCGAACGACGTGGGCAGCTTATTTGCGCAGACTCATTCAACAGGGTCAAATACAACACGCATTGTCTGACTCTACATGGCCACGATTATCGATATGGATCTCATCGCCTGTACGCATGGTAGCTCCCAGAGGTAGGATTTAGTATCGCTAAAATCCATTGTGAGGATGAACTGACCTGATGTAAACTGGAGGCTGATGATGTCGTCGGGAGAAACGAGTTGTGCCCCCTGCTGAACTTCGGAGGAATTCGATGTCGGAGTTGAAACCAACGATACGTACGATTCTGCCTCGGCTTCCGCTTGGAGTTTTCCAATTCCATCGAACAAACCGATCCGGAACAGGCTGGGAAGCGTGTTCCTACGTTCGCCTGCTCTCTCGATATGATGCCGCATATCTCAACCAGGCTATGAGATACTAACCACTGATTCGCAGCGCATTCTGCAGTTCTTCGGGAGTGTACGTGTTATTCAACACCACAGGACATCCCAGTCTCGCCGACCCGAGCAACATCTCCAGGTATTCATATTCATATCGGTTCCCAGCCATGATATCGATGCGATCACCATACCTCAGGCCAAGATTGTGCAGAACCTCGGCCACCCACCAGCTTCGCTGTGCCAAATGACGATAGGACAGCATCGTCGACTACCACGGCACCACAATGGCTGGTCGCCATGTTGAGCAGCTCGCTCGTCCACAAAAGACCCTAGAGATTTGCGTCACAATCCTGAATCGACTGGGCCCTTGACCGTGCTCATGTTGGCCAGGTCCGTATCTTCAGTCGTAGACTCTATACTTTTGGATGGACGTGTCCAGATTGGTACTTGGACATGGTGGCAATCGAGGAAGATGCACCTTGGTTGTACAATGAAACACCTCGGCTTGCATTTTATTTCACTCATATTTCCCCTTAATTCATCCATCTTCTTGTTTCTTTGACCGTCGGCCTTGAAATTCCCGGTCCTGCCTTTCCGCGGTGTGTTATGCTAACGCTCCCCCGCGATCGGCTTCGGTCCGAATCCCGGAAGCCCACAATTTCCGGAGCGGCCATATCCACGGGGCCGAGCAACGGATCTTTTATCCCAACCGAGGCCCATCAGTCACATAATATACTGGGACCTTCGGCCTGTTTGACTACGCATCGTCGAAATTCAAGTCTCTCGCCACGATGTCGACCACGCACTCTTATCCCGTTGAGCGATCAAAGGTCAACATCCGCGATCAGACTCACAAGGACAATTTGGCGAACTGGGAGCCGATTTTGGAAAAGTTTGGAAAGGCGCTGCAGGATGTATCCAGCGAGGGTACGCTCACCTCGCTGGAGCG
The DNA here is from genome assembly GCA_033030565.1 of Fusarium nematophilum. Lineage (NCBI taxonomy): Eukaryota > Fungi > Ascomycota > Sordariomycetes > Hypocreales > Nectriaceae > Fusarium > Fusarium nematophilum. Next base: position 70,712 of record JAVIXY010000091.1, read on the forward strand.
ACATCAGACAAGAGGCCAATTACTCCGTGAGTCTACCAGATCCTGCTGAAGGAAATACGCTAAACATGTCTGCAGCAAGAGATCGGATTTCCCTGCTTCTTGATCAGGATTCGCCGTTCCTAGAGCTTTGCCCGTTTGCTGGCTATGGAAATCCCAATTCCACACCAAGCGCGAACATCATCGCGGGTATTGGCATCGTGAGGTAAGCAGATTCAAGACGGCCTGTGAAGATGATACTGACGCTCTGAATCAGTGGCAAGATCTGTCTCCTCATGTCACACATACCGACACAGAGTGGCGGAGCATGGAATGAAATGACTGGTGAGTTCTCCAAGTTCAATCTGCGGCGTCGCTAACAAGACCAGTCGTCAAGGTGAATCGGATCTTGGAGATTGCCTTTGAGAACGACCTACCTCTGATATCTCTCGTCCAATCTGTGAGACAATCTAACTCCACCTCAAAACCACCGCTAATCCGCACATCCAGGCCGGCGTCTTCCTCCCTCAGCAGTTCCGCGTGTTCCACAAAGGCGGCCAGCTCTTCTACGACCTCGCCAACCGCACCCTTCACGGCAAGCCCTCGTGCGCAATCGTGTTTGGATCCTCGACCGCAGGCGGAGCTTATCATCCTGCTCTATCAGACTACACCATCTTTGTGGACAAGCAGGCCCAGGCCTTCCTCGGCGGTCCCCCTCTGGTCAAGATGGCCACCGGAGAGGTGATTGGCGCCGAGGAGCTAGGTGGTGCTGAGATCCATGCTACCAAGACCGGCCTCGCGGATCAGATCGCTACAGACGAGTAAGGAATTATGATATTCTCAATGACTTACGCCATCTGACAGTAACAGGTTTGATGCTATTCACAAGGCGCGCGACTGGGTTGCTTCCCTCAAGCCCAAGGCACATCTGCTAAAGAACAAGAGCGACGATGCAGAGCCTCTTCCTCCACGGTATCCTATTGAAGATGTTCTTTCTCTGGTGAACCCGGATATCCGAAAGGCGTTTGATATGAAGGAGGTTATGCTGCGGCTTGTTGACGACTCGCGACTGTCTATTTTCAAGCCCAAGTACGGAACTAATATTCTTACCTGCTGGGCACATATCATGGGTGAGTCTGGGCCGTATCTTGACACTGACACATTTCAACTGACAAATTCCTAGGATTCCGCGTGGGGATCGTGGCTAATCAAATATCCGTCATCAACCCCAACGAGGCGCTCAAAGCCGCACAGTTTATCCGACTCTGCAACCAAGAGTAGGTTATCTTCATAGAAAACATTCAGGCGCTAACAGAGTAAGGTCCACCCCCATCATCTTCCTCCACAACGTAACAGGCTTCATGGTCGGCGCCAAAGCTGAACACGCAGGCATCATCAAGATGGGTGCGCAGCTCGTCTCGGCAGTCTCGTGCTCCCAGGTACCCCACATCTCCATCATCCTCGGGGCGTCCTACGGCGCCGGCAACTACGCCATGTGTGGCAGGGCGTACAAGCCGCGCTTCATCTTTACGTGGCCGACAGGAACGTGCAGCGTCATGGGGCCGGACCAGCTCGCCGGCGTGATGGGCCAGATCCAGGCGAAGAAGGCTCAGCCTGGGGAACCGGCGGAGAACGGGGCCAAGACGATGGAGTTTAAGAAGCAGGTTCAGCGGGATGCCGAGAGCTATTCTACCAGCAGTATGCTCATTGACGATGGCATCATTGATCCGAGGGATACGAGGGAGGTTCTGGGGATGTGCTTGGAGACCGTGCAGGGGACATACAAGACTTCTGCGGAGGGGTTTAGAATTTTGGCTAGAATTTGATAGACTCGAATAAATGGTGCCGGTGTAAGGTGCTTTTATGTTCATGGGCATCGCCAGGAATAGTAGTCCCCGAGTGCCTCCCAGGCGTCCTCCCAAGGCTCCATGACCTTGACATTCCACCCCTTCACCCGCCATTCATGCTCATAGTCTATTGCGTACTGCATCTTGCAGTATTCCCAGTATTCTGGGTACCAGCCGGCCTGCTCCCAGTCGATGATGCTTTCGATTCTGTAGGCACCGGGGGAGCCCAAAATCATGATGTTTCTGAGAGTGAGGTCCCCATGGGTAAAGTAGATGTTGCCCGAGTCTGGGAAGGAGTCGCGGTGTGGAAGGGTTTTCACGCCCTCCGGCCCAGGCGTTTGACGGGTAGCAGCAGCCAGTGTCCAGTCGTTGAATGATTTGAGCGAGTCAAAGGGTCCCTTCACGTAGTCGTCTTGAAAGAGCACGTCTGTTACGGGTCCGCCGTTGATGGAGCCTGACTAGGAGTTAGATCGAGCATATGGTTGAAAGGGCCGCGGAACTAACCTATCCAGGGTCCACCTGGGCCTGTTTGATACTCCTCATTGCCTCTACGATGCGTTTGAGCTGGCTGGTCACAGCTTCTTTATCCGACTCGGTAAAGGACGGCCAAGCTTGACGTAGTGTCTGCCCACGAACCAAGCTCATGTAGATGAAGTTTCGGCTCTCGGTTTTTCTCCATCCAAATACCTCAGGCACTGGGACGTCGTGGTCAGGAAATATCTGTCTCATCACGCGCATTGCCAGTGCCTCCTCCAGCCTCAGGTACTGAGGCTGGCCCACCTTGACCACCAGGTGCAAATGCTCAAACTTGAGAACACCTTCACCGGGATCGGGGTACTTTTCGAGGATTTCGGTTGGCGTTGGCAGCTGCCGCGACACACTATCAGACAGGAAGAAAGAAGTATCGCGAAAGTCCACCTCTGCCTCTGAGATGTCAGGCAAGGAAGTCGTGTCGATAATATGCTCTGTCTCCATTTGACGGGCTTGAGTGGTAGGAGGCGTCCGCGGATTTGCTGAGATGGTAGAAACATGGAGGCTGTGCAGAAGGTGAAAATCAAGTTAGTGAATTCAGCTGTTGGTTCGAGGTCCAGCGCCCTGTGCTGCTGCCTGTCTGTAGGAAGCTTCAATCTCTGCACTCGCATCCAATGATTAACCGCTGGTCCCGCCTTGGTGATGAATACAACCAACTGCATAGGCTCAGCCAAAGAGAACTGCTCTCGTGGCACCAAGTTCCCGACTTGGAACAGTCTTTCAACATCTTGACGCTGTGATGGCACGCAAGGTTTCAGCCTGGGATGGCAAGCCAGTAAGAATCATGACATGACTGGGCCGCGCGGCTGTATGTAGCCCTCCAGCCTGCTCAGATACATAAATTGCGCGTGCTTGCGATTGAAATATGCTAATTTCCCTTGTTCAGCTCTACTACCCTCTGATTATCTCTCTGCCTGTTCCTAGCCCAACCTTTATCCCGCACTCAGGCCGCCCCATCCGTGATTATCCACATATTACGACGAGTGTATGCAACCCTTGAGATGTCTCAGCGTTCCGTTTTTCTTGCCAAATACCGAGGCGATTCTCGGACGCGGACTCACTTCGCCATCTTCATCCCCAACATGGATCCCGAGAGCAGAGACATCAGCGTGGATTTCAAAGACTCGACCTGCAAGGGAACAATCATCCATGTCGTCGGCGAGCCAGTCATGATCGGATACGGTCTGGAGATCAAGAGGAACTACGACTGCACGACGGATCGCGACTTGGGGCAGTTAATCCCCCTCGGTCATGTCGCAGCCGCAGATGTTTATGAACATACTTCGCCTATGACAGTCATTGGCGATGCTGCAAGGGCGAGGTTGGAGCGCGAAGCGGCGCAGGTCACCCCTCCTCCCAAAGGACAGAATGTTCGAGCCCCAATTGACGGGGTAAGCACGACGAGAAGTGAAAGAAAGGTCGGTAACAGGGTCTCAGGCCACTACCAAACGTTGTCAGGAGTGGACCATGGAGTTTCTGAGAAGGCTAGTGGGTTTGGGCCTGATCACTGAAGAGGCAGTTGAGATTGTTCAGAGTCACCGGGACTCTCCCACCCACGGTATTTTTGGATACAAAGGCTAGATCTTGCCAATTCGTGCCAGTTGGACAGTAAAGGCGTTGTGGGATGTTGAGCCATGCCACCATGGTAGTTGCCTGGGAGACAAGAACTCGGCCGCCAGATTCTCCTTGGAAACCCGTAAGAGCAAGACGGAGGAAGTTTTGATATTAAAGGAACAAGAGCGGCAGGATGATCCCTACCAAGGCGACTTTGTAGCAATCGATTTTCCCATAAAGACTCAAGTTATACTCCCAATGCGAGATCAGAAATAGATCAAATTAGAAGCCCTTGTCTAGTAGTATCCTAACGGGAAAGTCTTTGCTCGAGAATGCGATATGAAATAGCAAAAAATGCATCGCAGTAATCCAAAACCCAGTCCTGTTATACAAACCCAACCGCCCCTTCTAAGCCTATTATACAAACATGCATAAAATACACTTCATCTTACATCCTCCGCTTGCTGGTTATTACTTCAAATTCCCTATCCGAGCTCCTCTCAAGCTCCCTCTTCACCCACGCCCCTATGCTCGCAGCAGCATCATGGGGGCTCTCCAGATGGAGCTGGAAGAACCCCTGAAGGAGAGACGGCGTAAAGGCGTTTTCTGGTATCTCCCTGGCGAACCGGGCAGCGAGTTCCCGGATCTCCTCCATGTCCAGGTGCGACGTGCAGCCCAGGTCGGGAGAGAACATGCGGATGAACATCTCCTCGGCGGATTTCTGGCTAATGTTTCCCAGCAGGACCTTCATGTCGACGCGGCCAGGTCGGACCAACGCACTGTCGAGCTGTTCTGGACGATTGATCGTCATGATGACGATGCGGCCCTCCTGCGATCCAACTCCGTCGAGGACGTTCAGCAGGCCGGATAATGTGCAGTTTGGGGCATTGCTGCCATCCTGGCTGCCTTTATCGCTACTTGACCGGTCCACCCACACAGCGTCGATGTCCTCCAGCAACACCACGCATCGCGGAGGTATCTCTTGAAACATCTGCTCCAGGTCTGCATCCGTAGCAACGCTCGGGATCTTGACTTCATAGAGGTCGAGGCCGAATTCGCCCGCAATGGCGACAGACAGAGATGACTTGCCCGTTCCGGGAGGCCCGTAGAAAAGATACCCCCTGCGGTAGGGCATGCTCCGGCTCTGATACCGCTTCTGCGTCCTGGGGTCGAGGTAGTTCCGGATGTCAGCGAGCAGCTCGTGCTTAATCTCGTTGTCAAAGTGCACCGTCTCGAGGTAGCGGATCGGCTTCCGCGCCTTGGGCTTCCACGCGAGCCCGTACCGATCCCTCGAGTAGATGATGACGAAGAACTGCGTCTGCCTGTCGGAATACTCTCGACACGTCTCGATAAACCGCTTGATAGGGTCCGCCGACCACCCGAAGTAGCTCACGGTGATCTCCTCACCCCCGATGCCATCATAGCTTGGATCCGATAATGAAGCGCTGAAATCGTCAATCCTCCGCGTGACGAGGAAGAGGTTGCCCCCGAACAAGATCCACCTCGTGTTCCAGTGAGGCGAGTACTGGACCGCATGTCGCGTCTTCTTGAGCGCCGCCGCGCGGTCCCCGTGGTTCCGTCCGATCTCGGTGCGGCCCGTGAAGGACCGGTGATGCCGCGGCCGGTTGGCGAGGATCCATTTGACGACGCTCCTGTTGAGGGGGTCCCCGCCCGGAATCGCCACGGAGGCGAGGAAGAACCGCCTCACGTAGCCGTACCCTTCGTGCCAGATGCGCTGAAGGAAGCGCCAGGCCGTGGGGACGGTGCCGGCGATGGCGATGAGGGAGCCGATCTGCGTGATGTCGAGCTCCGACCAGCGGGAGCAGACGTCCCTCATGACGCCAATGCCGTGAGCCCAGGGGTCCAGGAGGTGATGCCCTGCGGCGGCGCCGACGTGGAAGCGGTGGGCCATGGCTCAATTACTCGCCTGGAACGAGGGTATATCGCTCAATTGGGCGTTGCAGGGGACGTCACTTGAGTGACCATTGAGCGTCTCGATACACCCAGGCTTATGCGGGTATCATCAACAAGGGACAAACGAAAGAAGAGAAATTGAACCAATTACATCTGTAAAGAGTGACAAGAAGGGCAAGTTGAACAAAGGGTGTGTAGATTGATAAGGGAGAATCGGCATTGCCACCGTGTAATCCGGGGGATCTAGGAAAAAGTTTTTCGATTGCGTTTATCTGCGCCACACACAGCCACCATGTTAGAGAGATTGGCGCATCGTCGCGGTTTGCGCTAACAGAATGCTAAGACTTTTGATGTCGAGATGAAATGAAAGGTGGGGACGGTCATCATGATGCATACCCTAGATCATTATACTCAGTATATACCGTATCGACTTTTCTTGTATGGCTGACCGGGATTCTTCGAGATTTGATTTGAATAATTGAATGGATTGCATGTAGGTAGTCTTTCAATAATTCTCAAGAACGAGACGTGGTCTTCAAGGGGAGAGTAATGATTGAACAACTTCTGCAACCGTTCGAGGCTTTACTACGCCCAAGGGGATCAAAGCCGCCCAGGTAGATCATCGATCAGATAGGCAATGGAGGCTCAATATCCAGGCCTTCTCATGAGTATACGAGATGAGAAGACTCGAGTATTGAGCCTCTATTGCTTATCTGATCGATGATCTACCTGGGCAGCTTATATCCAGACTCATTCCCATGTTCGCTAAGTCAATTATATCACAAACACATAAGGTCTATCAAACACATCGCTCCAACTTCTCTGACGACCTGTGCGAGCTTCAGACACCCAGAGCTTTCTCAAGAGTTCTTGGGCTATCAACGGCGACGCCGTGCCCATCGCCTTGCTGGCCCAAGCCAATTCATGCAGGATGAACGTTTTCGATGCATCGTCGTCAGCGTCAACTTCGATGCCGGCAATGACCGTTGGCCAGATGACGAGTTTTCGGAGCTGGGTATTCGGGTTGGAAGCATTGTCTCTGAGGTTGGTCAAGAGAGCATCTCGGTATGACAGACGGAGAGAGGCAACATCGGGATTCTTGTCGACAGAGTCTGCTGGTCCAAGCTTTCCTTCCGTTTGGCCGTTCTCGGGGCTGAAGAGAGCGGCTAAACAGTACAAAGCAACGGTAGACTGGTAGATGTACGCAAGACTCTGCCAGTCCAGCGACTCTTTCCGTCGTTGAGCCAGAGACTTGTCAGTGTCCTCGCTCAACTGCTCGTTCAGCTTGATGTTGGTAGCCCAGTCTTCCACCGAAAATTCCATGATGCTGTTAAGCAAGTTTACGGCGCTGATATGCTGGTGAGACGCGGAAACGGGGCTATCCGCTTGGGTGGCCCGCAAGTTGTTTACAAGAATAACGTGTGCGAGCAGTTCTGGCGGGCACGGGAGTGACGTCCCGAGGCCGACGCCGAATACTTGGGGTATCAGCCCGATGAGTTCGAGCTGTCGCCTGGCGCGCCGTTGGTCAACAACCGGCGATGTTGTGGTGCCTATGATTTCAACCCTTGGGAAGCATTGGCATAAGTGGACTCTGGAGATGGGCGCAGAGGACTTACAAGGCAAAGTATCGAAAGAGATGCTGAAACCACGGCCACTGGTGCAAAAGGCCCTGAATCCCGCCCATCTGATCGATGACAGCGTGGGCCGCATCGCAGTGCTGTCTCCAGTCGGGTGAGAAGCTCTGCTGCAGCTGAGGAACACGATCAGTCCCTTCCTTCTGCCCGAATTTATCAGAATATTAGGCCTACCTCGGCAAGGAGAAAAGTGAGGATGGAAGCCAGGGTGACATTGCTGTTCTGCGATCCAGGTTTGAGATCACCGGCCAGATGGCGAATGGCGGCACCGCGATGCGTCTGCAGCCTAGTCGAGAGCACGGCCCGATCTGACTCGAACCCTTGCTCGGACTGCAAGATGCGGTGGGCTAATGCGATGGAGATGATGCTGTGCCTTACGGGGGCGGGGACGAAGGGGGCTTCGGCGAGGGGCATGACGAAGGGGGACCTGGCACTGGAGCCGCTGGCTATTAAGTCAGGGCAAACGCGGACATTGTCTATTTCCACGAGGTGAGCAGGGTCCAGGGCAGAATGAATCTGATGAGGGCAACCTACAATACTCGACGGCTTCAAACAGGGTGGTTGCTTCGGTCGTGTCCTTCAGCCCGAGTCGGATGACGTTGGACTCCTTCTTTGCGCGACGGCCCTTGGACCTGGTCTGCCCTGGCTGCAACCACTTGAGCGGCTTCTTATCGTAACCCGTGCACTCGACGTCTCGATCGCGACATTTCTGGCACGTGGGACGGCCAAGGTCGCAGACGAGACGGCGTCTCAGGCACTCCCAGCAGGGTTTGGGAGGAATGTGGGGGTTCATGAGACAAGTTTCGACGGGTTTTCTGGACGAGTTTGGCAAACAACGCCGCCCCGTCTCTCCCTCTCTCTCTTGTATTGAGAGATGTTGGGTTGGAGATTCGCAAGTGTCTGGGCTTTGACGTGGCGGAGCATTGAATCACGGACGGATTTGGATGCGGTGCTTACTTTTTGGACAGTGGCACGAATGACGCACTGCGGCCAGCCCTGTGCCAGCCCTGTGCGAGCTTTTTTGCTATCTGGGAGGTGGTCCGTGAGAATCAGCAGATGGCACACAGTAGGCTTGCGGACTTCATAGCGCCATCAGCGCCAAGGCGGAGATCCATCGCAGGGGTGTTTCCTATCTGGACGAAACCAGCAGGCCACGTGCTTCAGTTCAGGGGTACGTATACAGCAGGTACGGAACCGTCCCGCCATCACTGTCAAAGCGCGAGCCTGGAAGTTGGGACGAAAAAAAGCGAGGGTCGGCAAAAGAACCACTCGACAACCATCTTCCCCAGGCGTTCGCCCAGCCTGCGTCAGCCCCCTTTGCGAATTCATAAGCCCGTCCAGTGACTGCTCACAATTCCTCGTTTCTAGACCTTCAACCTCGACCTCTGGGAGGGTGTGCCCCCGGGGAGGGGGCTTGGGCGCTCCGCGGCCTCTCCGCTTCAGATGGCACTTGCCCCTGTCTCATGGGCTGCTGCAAGCGGTGATCGTCTCTGTCAGGATGATTGTCTAGCCCCGACGAGTTTAGCCAGCGGCCGCCTAGTGCGAACGCTCAGGCACTCGGGGAACCGGCGCCGGATCTCCCTGAGCAAATAAGCTGGCCTCGTCTCCAGCAGGTACATGTACAAATGACAATTTCCTTCTTTTGCAGCGTTACCCTGCAGATATATCAGAAACGTCGCTCTTGCGGCCCAATGCCCTGTAGTGCTGATCATCTTCTTCTTGAAGCCCCCCATCTTATGCCCCCGTACAAACATGCCGCCACTGCAGGGGAGGATAGTCAATGCTGGCTTCGGGTCCGTGAACTTGGGCCAGATATGCAGTCCTGCTCCGTTCTGGGAGGGGAGATCCCCGCGTAGAAGAGCTTCCCCCTTGGGGGAATGACTCGCATGGCAGAACTTACCCCCAGTTGTGGCGGACATAACGAACCATTGTTACCTCCAAGTAACCTTCCGAAACTCTATCGAAAACTTAGTGCGGGTGCCCAGAACCATTTCATTACGCATTTGGTGTGGAACCTGGCATTTATTAGAACATGAACCCACCCCAACTCTAGATCCGTCCCCATCCTGAACGAATCCTCTTTGTCGTCCAGCGACATCGAGTTGCCTGCATCCCAAGGATGGCGGATACCACCGAGTTCACCGATCCGGAATCGAACGTGCCCTTTATCATCAGGGTCACTGTTGGCCTCACCTCGCTGTCGACTGTGCTGACGGGCTTACGATTGTACACGCGGGTGTTTGTCTTGAAGACACAGGGGTTGGATGATGCCGCTGTTGCGGTCGCGCAGGTAGGCATCGTCGTTACGCGCCATGGGACTTTGTTCTCACGCGGCTTAGATTCTTGCCATTGCCCTAGCCGTGGCAACATGTTTGGGTGCGTTTCCTCAATCAAGCCTCGTTCCTACGTCAAGGCGCCTCTATTAACGTTGCTGCAGAGGCACATTTCGGCCTTGGTCGCCACGTGGGACTCCTGTCTCAGCAAGAACTCATATCTCAGGCAAAGGTTCTTCGCCTCCTATACACACTTCGAGACAGCGCTAATCGTGGAGGCAGTGTCTCTTCGCCGCCATCCAGACCTACATCTGGGCGCTCTGCATCGTCAAGGTCGCAATCCTTCTTCAGTACCGACGAGTCTTCTCCGTCATCTGGACCAGAAAGGTGGCGCTCGGCGTCATCATCTTCTCCGTCGTCTGGAATATCCTGCAGTCGATCCTGTGCGCCCTGACCTGCATCCCCGTCCCGCTCTTCGTGCCGTCCCGCCAGGGCCACTGCCTCGACAGCCTGACGGTGTGGCTCGTCGCCGCCGTGTTCAACATCAGCACTGACTTTATCGTCTTTGCCCTGCCGCTGCCGGCCGTCTACATGCTGCATCTGCCGACGAGGCAGAAGGTTCTGCTTTCCGGCGTGTTCTGTCTCGGGTTTTTGTACGTGTGTTCTCGGCGATCGATATCTCACAATGCTAACACCCACCAGCACCTGCATCGTCTCCATCGTGCGCGCCCGCGAACTGCACATGGTCATGAGCTCCCCCGACTCCAGCTGGGTGGGCCAGGGAGCAGCCGTGTGGACCATCATCGAGATCAACTGCGCCCTCACCTGCGCCTGCCTGCCGGTGCTCAAGCCGCTGATCTCGAAGCTGCTGCCCGGCCTGCTCACCCACCGCACGAGTCATCCCAGCACGGGCGACCAATACGGATCCCGCTCGGGCGGCTCGTACGCGCTGCGCCCGGGAAAGAAGATGTCGAGCGTCCGTACGGGCAGCACCGAGGCGCTCCGGAGCGACCCGCTGGACAGGTCATATTACGGGAACACGCTCAATACCTCCATCAGCGGGGGTACAGATGGGGGTGCCGCCGCGGAAGAGGAGAATGATAGGCATGTGAAGGAGTATCAGAATATCCAGGTGGTCACAGAGATGGTTGTCAAGGAGGAGACACAGCCGCGGCTTGGCCAAAGGAGGGCGGGGATGTCTTGACTCGAGCTAAGCTGCTGGAAGAAATATCAAATGGTTGGTTAGAGCCCCAGGACGAAGCCTCAGTTGTCGCCCGTGGATGAGTCCGTCGATGCCGTACCAAGATCCGCTGTGACGCCCAAAGCAGCGGAGGAGAGTGTCATTAGATGTGGGAAGGGGGGGGGGGTGGACATCTGGGCTACGCTTGGCCTGCATGGTCCTACATCAAGCAGAGAGCCATGAGGCAACGACCAGGCCGACGGGGGCCTTCCCGGATGCCATATTGTACAAACGAATGATGCCAGGCCAGGCGGACGTTGAGCTGTCTTGTTTACTATGTTGTATATCAAAGCCAAATATATAATCCCTTTCTGAGATTGACGCCGCTGTCCGTCGGCTCAACGGGATACAAGGTCCATGTTTACCGCCATAGAGGGAGGCCAGCCCGAACAAACTGCCACGGCCTACAACGGCCTCGGGCTATGAGCGGTCACTATAACCATAAGTTCAATAGCTTAATGCCACGGCGGGTATCTAGACCAGCCGATATCTACATAGAGTTTCAATAATCACTGTCTGAGCGATCCAAACGGTGGGCATTGCCAGCCCAGGATGTAGATAGAAAGCGCCGCTGGTGCTGGCCAATCTCCCAGTCAAGGAGGCGATTATCAACAGTGTTAGTGGTGGGCAACAGCGACAATGACGTAGCGCGCTCTGCAGAAAGTCAAAAGGAAGCGCAAAAACAGGGATGGCCGTCCCAGATCGACTGGCCTTGCAGATCCCCAAACTCAGTCCTAATCTAGCCTAGAGCCAAACACCAGCTTACCCTTGCGACGGGAATAATTTCGGTGCTTTTTGAGTTTCGTCGCCCGAGTTAAATGGCATGCATCTTTTTTCAATCACGGGGAATCTACCGATCCGGCGCGCCCGATCGATATGCGGCCTTTTCTCCAGGTGGGCTCATTTTGGTCACGAGCTGCTCGACCCGAGGCAGCCTGCAAGGCTGAGTTTGGTTGTATTATCCCGACTTTGGGATCTTTGGTCGGGGGGCTGTGCAAGCAAAAGCGAGCTAGAAGCGTTCTAGAAGCGAGTGATAAGCACTTTTGGGTGCCTTGACGCGCTCAGCCTTGAATGACGTGTTGCCGGTCTGTCATTGGGGCTGCAGGCTGACAATCGTTCGTGAGGCAGTGAATGGTCATCTGCAGTGCCGCGTATCCCGGGCGAAAAGGTTATATAGGGAGGGATGACCTGCTGCAGAGGAGTCGAACCTTGATTCATCCTCATGCCATTTCTGATTCCGTGTCAACAACTGCACCTCGACTATAAAGCCATCGCTTGATTCCGACTTTGAGCATCTCAAATCTTGGAATCATCTGCACACTCAAAAACACCTTCGACCTTTTCAATCCTCAAAATACCACTCTTAAAAACCACACCCAGAACAAGCAACAGCCCACAGGGCTAACACCACAATGTGTCTCCCATTCTTCAAGAAAAAGAAGCCCGCCAAGGTCTACGACTACCACCCCCGACCGGCGATGGCATATACACCGGCCAAGTCCACGTACTCGGGCAGCGCTGGCACCTCTACCAACTACAACACCACTCACGCCGCTGCCGTTTACACAGGCGGATACTCTGGACACGATGGGGGACACCACGGAGGACACCACGGGGGACATCACGGGGGAGGCTACGGGGGAGATGGCGGGGGAGACAGCGGCGGTGGATGCTCTGGAGGTGATGGAGGAGGCGGAGGCGGCGGCGGCGGCGGTGATGGAGGTGGAGGTGGATGCGGTGGTGGTGATTGATAAGTGATGAATACGGGATGATGATTTACGAGGCAATATGGGATGGGATTCGGTGATTTTGGGTCGTTGTTTCTCTGGTTTGGCTGCGTTAGAATACCTAGGGATTGGATCGCTCGGAGTACGCTTTTGAATTTACAAGAATTAACTATTTCATTTGCATTTAACGTGCAAGAATAGATGTAAATTGTGAACTCGTTATTGATCATCTCGTGATGTCTCGCACGTCGTTCTCGAAACGTCACCGCCAAGTCTCCCGCCAAGCTCTCCAGGGGCCGCTCGGCCGAGAACGTGCATGGTACGGTTGCACCTCGTAGAAGCCACCCGTAATTGGACAAATGGGCGTGTCGGAGCATGGTGCTGGCTCAAGCGTCGTATTTGGGCGTTTTGGTTGTCGCAGGAGGCGTTAAGCTGGCAGTTTTTAATCCTCGGTGCCACGTGGGAAGGGATGATCGCCGACAGGCTCTCCCAACCTTCAGTCCTCTTGGGGGACAAATCTGCCTTGTTCAGCTCGGAAGTGGACCTGGGGCATATTCAATTGAAGATCCAGTGAGACATTTAGCTGAAGGGGATTTGACCGGGGTATATGCGCCCGGGTGGTGAGTCGAAAGAGCCAACATCCGACGGTCCCCAGTCTGCCTCGGCCCTCTGATCAACGCCAGCTTTCAGCTCCAGGTACCGAGATTGAGCACACGACAGCTTCACTCTGCATCACCTTGTTGGCAATAATCAGGAGGCGAAGCAAACTGCCGCCAAGCTCCATCTCCAGCCATGCATACGCCTGGTTTGGCAGCCGACACTGAGACAGCGGAAATTAGGCGATACAACCATATATAAGATTTGAATTGAAAGAACCCATCGTTGAGCCCTGGTTAGTGAACTATAAAGACTTCCCTAGCAAGGCCTAAGTGTCCGGACCAATTCACCTCTTCATCCTATCGAGACAGATCGACATGTGTCTCTGGATCCCTTGGCGACGCAACGGAAAGACAGAAGCGCAAGATGGCAACCCCATCGCGCAACAGCCCACGCAGCAAATTCAGATCAAGCCTTCCTAGATTCAACACCGCGACAGGAGTATGCCATGCCCACCTATCCCAAGCCATCGGCTCCCGAACCAGCCAAGGTGACACCCTACAACGCACCCCCAAAGCAAAACAAAAAGGCCACCAGATCCTCCGGCAGCAGAGGCCAGAGCAAAAACATGCTGAACAGGGAACTATACCAGCAGAGCATTACACAATACATGATAGCTGATTCCGCGGCCTCAACCTCGCCCTCTCATGCCCCTTGCTCGGACTCGAAGCCTACCACGTCACCGGTCGGCGAGGCCTACAATGCTGGTTCTCGAGAACCGACCTCATATAGTGAGCCTTCTGGCGGAAGATTGTCCATTCCTCAGAGAAAGCCTGTGCATGAATGGCGACCTGAGCTGCAGAGGCGCTGGAGTAGCAGTAGTAGTAGTACGGGAGGGGGCGATAACGGCGGAGGTGGTGACAGCGGCGGAGGTGGTAGTGGTGGAGATAGTGGAGGAGGAGGTGGTGGAGGCAGTTCATACGACTACTAGAAGTTCGTGTGCGTTTAATACTATCAAGCGAATGGACTGTCCTGTGTTAAGCCGCGGACTTTTGTGTGAGTTCAGGATTGCCTTCATCTTGTAAGCGTAGACGATGAATACAGACTCGGCACACTGAGTTACATGACCAGCCTGAGACTTTGACCTTGCCTACAATGTGATCAAATGCGACTGTCAGCCTCACTTTACATTGATCATCTTGGCAACCTGTTCACCCATGTCCCGGGCATCGTGCTCAGATATCCTCTCCACCATCCGACCCTGAGTCTCCAGAACCCGCTTCACGACATCCCCCCAGCTCAACTCCTCGCTGGTCTTGGCAAAATCCCCATTCTTCCATTCAAACTTCTTCACCGGCCGCAGTTTTCCGTCCAGCTTCCTCACCCGTCCATCTACAATGACTGTGTCGACATCGCCGACGCTCGAGTGGAACACGATCGCCCCGACAGGATCCTGCTGCGCTGCGCCAAACATGGCAGGGCTCATAGCATTGACGATGGTCAAGTCAGCCTTTTTGCCGACGGCGATGCTTCCAATGTCCTTTTCCATGCCGAGAGCCCGGGCGCCTTGGATAGTGCCCATGTTGAAGACCTCTTGGACCCTGTGAAAGACATCGTCGGGTAACTTGCCCTTCTTGAGGTTCTTTACGCTATCTAGTCCACGGGCGAATTGCAGGGCTGTTCGCATCTCGTTGACTATGCTTGAACTGGTTGCGCTGTGGCAGTCGATGCCCAGAGAGCAGAGCTTATCCATGCCCGGAAGATCATCACGGAAGCACACCGAGGGACCGACTGCCATGGACTGCTCCGTGTTAGGGGTGACTGACACGTAGGTGTTGGATTCACGCAGAATCTTTGCATCTTCGGGCCTGATGCCCCCTCCGTGTGAAAAGACAATTCTGTCGTCGAGCAAGCCGTATCTCTTCAGCAGGACCGGCAACCCAATCGACAAGTCTCCTTTGAAGAGGTTGCAGTGAGATGTGATCACTCTTGCACCCAGTGACCGAACCTTGTCAAAGATGCTGATGACCGTCTCCTTTGGGAGAAAGTAGTAGTCAAAGCCGAATCCAAGCCTGACTCTCGAAGCGGGATCGTTGAGAGCGCTTGCTTTGGCTATGGTTTCGAATGTGCCCATGATCCACGGGGCCCAGAGCTCGTCAAACTTGAGCTGCGGCTTGTGCTCTTCGAGACGGACGGTTGGTGTGTAGGCAAAGATGGAGCGGATTCCAGACGAGATGGAACCAGCGATTGCCTCCTTGCCTGAAGAAGGGGTTAGAGCATGGATTCAAAGAGGATTAAAGTGACTTGCTATGCTCTGGGCTCCAGTTCAGATGCGCATGGTCAAGGACCGTCGTGGTGCCCGCATCGATGGCCTCCATGCATCCAGCCAAGTTTCCCCAGAAGCCATCGTGAGGGGTAAAGTATTTACTAACGACGGTTCCTGAGATGTAAGTATAGTGACCAATAATAGTCTACAGAGGTCACTTACTGATTCCCAGATAGTGGCTGAATGAACAATCAGCAAATAGCCCCTTCAGCGGAGCCTGCCACACGTGGTGATGCGTGTCGACAAAGCCAGGAGACACGAGCTTGTCGGTGCAGTCAATAATGTCGGCGTCATTCGGAGGCAAGATGTTTTGCCCAATCTTGGATATACGATCGCCTTTTACGAGAATATCGGCTTTGATTGCAGAGACCTTGTCGCCGTCGCCGTGGATGAGGACAGTGCCTCCTTTGAGGAGAAGGAAACCCATGTTGATTGTTGGAGATGAAAAGAGACAAAGAAAGGGTTCGAGGGCTTATTCTATCATTCTTATGTCACCCCCCGCTTTCGAGCCTGTCAAGCCACCCGGCTGACCCGAGATCTGCGAATAGTGAGCTGACATGGTTATCGAAAGGAGATTTTTAAGTTTGAGGACTTGCGTCTAGTTTGGGGCTTATTTATACTCACTTTCTAGAATCAAAGCTGCCATAAGCCTGCAAGCTACGAAACTGGTCGGGGAATCTAAGATACCTGAAGCAACCGATGGATTCTAATCTTCATATATTCTTTTCCGTCACGACGAGATAAACCCCCCCGCGAACGGTCTTGTTGAGAACGTACAAGTCTCAGTCTTGCTATATTCAAATGTTTTGACATCTACACAATCGCTGTCTATGCTCTAAAGCTCCACAACGCCCTCATCAACATACATGCTTACATCACCCCCGCAACTCCAAATTCATCACAACTCTACCCCCGAACCAGAACAGCCCTGTACCTAACCTTGCCCTCCACCAAGTCATGCATCGCCGTCTCAATGCCCTCCTCCGTCAAGGGATACGTCATGACGGCAGGCTTGATGTTCTTCCTCGCCGCAAACTCGAGCAGCTTGCGGGTGCTGTCGCGCGAGCCCACCAGCGAGCCCTGGACCTTGATTCCCTTGAGGGAGAACTGCGTTAGGGGGACGGGGGTGGCCTCCAGGCTGGCTGTGAGGGGGTAGATGACACCGTCGGTATCGACGAGGGGAACCAGACTACCTTGCGTCAGCATCTTATAGAGTTTAAAACACATCGCAGTGTTTACTCACCTTCCGTAGTCAACGTTGGCACTACCGCACAGCAGCAGGTGCTTGACGGGCTTGAAATCAGCGGGAGGCTCGTCTCCGGACTTGAAGACGTGATATTCTGATGCTCCGTACTCCATGGCCTCCTCCCGCTTGGACTCTGAGCTCGAGAGGACCACGACGCTGCATCCCATGGCGGCGGCAATCTTGATGGCCAAGTGGCCCAGGCCGCCGATGCCCATCACAGCAACGCGGTCGTCACATCGAGCGCCGTACTTGGTCAGGACGGTCCAGACGGTTGATCCAGCGCACATGAGAGGCGCGGCATCGACCGAGTCGTAGCCATCGGGGATGGGGACGACACACTTGGAGTCCCAGACAGCGCCGTGGCTGAACGATCCATTGTCGGTGTCGGTAAAACCATACAGCTTGCGATCTCTGCAGTACTGGTCCAGGTCTATAACTCGATCAGCAAAATTGCATTTCCAAACATACAGGCTTCTTACCTGTGCAGCAGTTGTCGCAGCTGCCGCAGATCTCGTGGGTGTACCCGAAGCCAACTCGGTCGCCGACCTTGACGGTGGTAACACCAGAGCCAGCCTCGCGGACAATGCCAATGCCCTCGTGGCCGAGGACACAGCCGCTAGGCAGGTAAAGCTTGTCAGTTCCACAGACGCCGGAATGCGTCGTCTCGATGTAGACCTCGTGGTCCTTCAGGTCGCGGGAGACGGTATCGGCGTGGATCTTTCCCTCAGGAGACCCTCGAAAGACTTGAAGTGAGACAGCCATGGTGAATTTTGTGTTATAGAATTGAGTATATCCGAGATCTTCTCAAGACAAGCTCAGTGAAGGGAGCGCAGTCTATATAGAAACATCTAAACCCTGACCTTAACTGACGTAACCCCCCGGCCCACCACCTGATTTCTCTTACAAGGACAAGGCCTTGAAACGCGAATTTGTCATCTACCATGGCCTTCCAAAAGGCGAAGAAATTCTTTTCCTTCGAAATGTTTTCTCAGGGTGGATATCCATCGGCGTTAATGTGGACACTTTGAGGCCCCAGTTGCCTCGGCACGGGTCTTGACTACTTGAAACAATTCGACCGCCGGCGCTGGGGCCCAGTAAAAGCCTGGCTAAGTCCGCTAGCGTGGTATCTGCCGACGTTCCGCTCATGCCGGGCCCGGGTGCTTGTCCGAAATGGTGCTGCGCTTCCGACAGGAGGCGAGTCTGCATCATCTCATTCGGGCCTGACGGTTGAGTCGCTTTTAGGTAAGCCTCCGATGGGCTGTTATCGAGTCGGACGTTTTATGATGAGGACCTGAAACTGTCTCGATCCATGTCTATGGCCTCGAGTCCGATAGTCAGAGGATCCAAGCTTATCGCCTGGCGCTGTAAAAATAGCCTACGGAGCACCGTGGTTGGATCTACCTCCGGAAACAACCTTAACGACTTCTCATAACCAGCCAAGGGATTACAATTATCCGACCAAGGGATTTAGATAAGCACATCTAGTCTGGATACTTGAAATGTACCTTTGTTTCAATCCCTCGTCTTGAGGCTGTTGGATGATTGACTACGCCAAAACCCCCGTCGCCCGATTGACGCTGGACAGGCCAATGGGAAAAAATGCAAAATACCAGAATTTAGGCCAGTTTTTTCGCTCGAATTCAAAGACAATCCAGCACAGCATGCGAGCTCTTTCGTATTTCTCGTATCCCATGCATAGCCACCACAGCGTGACCTGGCCATGCTCCCCAAGTCTTGGCCATCGATATTTCCCTTTTAGGAAATGGATTAGCCTCAGTCACAAAACTGCCTTGCCGTGGCAGTATTTCGCGTCCAAGACACAGAAAGCGTCAATGCTTGGCCCAAAATGGAAAAAAAGATTCACCATGCGAAGCAGCCGGCTTTGAGATGAACTATAAAGCTCGTCGAATTCACAACGATCAAGCAGAATCATCACAGCTCTTTTCTCTCCAGCATACAGTTTCACCTCCTCTCATTCTTCCCATCACCATGATTTTGTCTCCAAGACTCTCCCTCGTGGGCATTCTTCACCTCCATCTCGCCCTCGCATCCACTCCAGGCCCGCAGATCCTCGCAGACACTAACCGCGACGGCATCATCAACCATCTCGACATCGCAGACAAACATGCATGGACCACCAACCGCGGGGCAATCTTTCTCCCCAACGTAGGAGATAGCCACCACCGCTGCCCAACCGTCGACCTCGTGAAGCAACCCCTCAGCAACCACGAGTTGGCGTCCTGCAACGACGCCTCGGGGGATCATCTTGTCAATCCCCACTATGCAGCTCGTCTCAAGACCCTCCCTCTTGACGGCCTGGCCGAAGATGCAGTTGGATCGATTTTCACTGAGCCAGAGTCTACCCTTGGTCGAGTCCGGCTCTTCTGGCAGATTGGCCAAAGCCAGGAATGGTCCGTGGTCGATCCCCAGGTTTCATTCAATGCAACGAGCCTCGCAAAGGGAATCACACTGGCCATCGACGGACGCGAACTTGTCACCGACTCCTCCATCTGGGATGGCTCCGTCAACATCGCCTTCAGAGTAACCGACCGCAATCAAACTGCAACCGACCACGTCGCAATGAAGCAAGCCCCCGTTCTAATCCATCACCATCTCCAACGCCCCGACGTAGTCCTCAGCACCGACGGAAGCGTCACCTCCTCAACCGGGCAAGCACCCTTTATCAAGTCCATCAACTCCACTCTCCACCATCTCAACCAAGACATCCCCCTCATACTATTCAACGAAACAGGCGACATCTGGGCCCAAGACTTCCTCGAGCCCGGCTACGCAAGCATGCCTTCCCCCAACGGCCCCATCTCCATCCGCGTGCTCCTCCGCTCCGCCCAGTCAGGCCGCGTCGCAGGCCGCCAAGTCTTTTCCCGCCTTCGAGGACCAGGAGTAGGTGGCTTCCAGCCAGGTCTCGGCTCGGGCTTCGGCCACGAGGAGATCAACTCGGGGGGCAACTTTGAGACCATCCCGCCTTATACTTCGAGGACGGGAGTTGGGTACAAGAGCGGGCGGGTCATCACGGGCAAGCATTTTGACAAGTACCCCGCCGAGTCGATGATGACCTTTTTCGAGTCTCAGGGTGTTCAGAGGCCGTTGGTTCTGGAGGTTGGCTGGCTTGCTGTTGGGCATGTCGACGAGGTGGTCCAGTTCTTGCCGTGTGACAATGAACTTGGTTTTACTATTGCTATAGCCGACACGATTTCAGCACTGGGTCTCCTGGAGAAAGCAAGAGAGGATGGCCATGGTGATGTCCCGGTCATCAGTTACGACGGAGACATGACGCCAGATAACGAGACAATCTTTCTAGATCCCGAAGTTCTAAACACCACCATCAACAACCTCCTAGACGATCAACACTTCATCTCCATCAACAAGTACGCCCAAGGATTCATCAACGCCACCCTTCAACTCCTCCTAGACGAAGTCCCCCTCCCCGAGTCCGATATCCTCCGCATCCCTACCCTCTGGAAGGACGTCACATACCCCTGGCCAATCACACCCGACGGTCATCCCCTTCGACTCAACCGTGCTCCTCCGGGACAGAGACAGGTCAAGTCTTTCTTTCCCCAGTCTATCAATGGGCTGGTCCTCGGACATGATTACCTAGCGCCCAAACCCTGGGGACCTGTGGTTAATGGCAAGGACATCCTGGAGGAAGTTGTTGTTGATGTCTATTCCAAGGCCAACATGACGGTCTGGTTCATAGATGATTACATGTCGCATCATGTTCGCGGTGGAGAGGTACACTGTGGAACGAATACACTCAGGGAAACAGATGTGGCGTGGTGGGAGTAGAGCATAGCCCAAGTTCAGTTGAATCAGATAGTCTCTCAATAGCCATGTCCTCAGAAACTTGTCAATCCTACAGACCATTCACTGCCCAGCCTCCAACCTCTCCCTCTTGGAACCACTCCTCTCATCAAAATACGGCCTCTCCCCAATCCCAACAACTCTGTTCCCAAACCGATCACCCAGCCCATCATAGTCAAACGTCGCAGAGTGGAACACACTCCTGTTATCCCAGATAGCAATATCATTGGGGTTCTCCCACCGCAGCCGCACCTGGATCGAGTGGTCCTTGGCCACCAGGTCGTAGAACCACTTGAGCAGATTGCTGCTCTCCTCGGCCGTCACACCATTGATGTGCCCAACGTGCGCTCCGATCGGAAACACGCTCTTCCATCCCGTCACGGGGTTCGTCCTCACAACGGGGTGAATCGCTTTAAGTTCCGGGCCGACATTCTCGGGTGATCCCCTCGGCTTCTCGTACAGCTTGAAGCCAGACCGCTCAGCCACCTTTCCAAAGTTGGGCTGCTCAAACGTAGCCGTGAGCCCCTCTAGGAGCTTCTGATACGGAGGGCTCAGGTGGTCGTAGACGTCGTACCCCGAAGCCCAGAGCGTGTCGCCGCCCGTCTTGGGCAGCTCGACGAGCCTCAGGCTAGTGTAGTCTGCGGGGACGGGCTCGAACGCAATGTCCGAGTGCCAGATCTCGTTGTTGCGCTTCGTGACCACGACACCGTCGTCCTGCGTCTTGCGGTAGAACTTCTCATGCTGCTTGGAGCTGATGGTGCTGATCTCGGGGTCGTCACCGCCGAGCTCACGCTCCGAGTTGAGCAAGGGGTGGATGTGCAGCGTCGACGTCGCGGGGCGGCCTGTCAGTTCGCCGAGGCGGAGGATGAGCTTCTTTTGCAGGTCGTTTGTGAGGTTGTCCTGGGCGCGGAAGAAGACGACGCCGCGTTGGGAGACTGTCCCAGTCAGATGATGATGACAAAGTGTTGAGGGTGGTCTTACTGGTGATGGCGAGGTCGCGGATCAGTTTATCCGAGTTTGGGGCCTCAAGCCACTCGACGAGGTTCGCCTTGGGGAATTCGCGACCAATAGCCGGAGTCACATCAAAGGAATCGTACTCCTTCAGCGCGCCCGAGAGCTTCAACGGCTCTCGGCTCTGGCTCTTGGTGTGGACGGGGATGTCGCTTTCAACCGCTGAGGGTGCCATCTTGTTTCAGTGAAGACGTCTGCGTGTTCAACTATAGAATGATTGTGTCGATTAATGCTGAGCAAATCCCCTCGTCTCGCCGGACATCACACTGGTCTTATAGATGCAGTTCCTCCTCTTGAAGCGGGGAAGGTCAACTGTCGAGCTCCTGGGCATCATGCTAACATGACCACTCACAACACACCAAAAGCCCTCGGGTTTCGGCCATCTCAGAGCCTCATTCGTCCGCCGCGGCGATTATTTCCCCATGACGGAACTCGCATGCAGCATGTCGTGCTCCGCCCTCCAGTTGCGTTCAGAAGCTCTTTTGCCAAGGCAAATTACGCAATCGGCGTCGAATACGAGTGCAAGCTTCGCCCTCTGGCAAAATACCCTCTCTGGCCGAATCTGATAACGGGCCGTCGGAGTCATGTTCGGCTCCGGAGAGGATGCAGCCAATCGTTGGGCGGGGATATGAGGTTGCGCTGAGAGGGTGCAGCTACAGGAGTCATGATAGCGGCATGCGACATGCGCGTTGCGGGTAACGCAACGCAACACTGGGCAGATGACAAATGGAGAGGCATATTGTTCAAAGAGTTCAATTGCGTCTTCATTGCAACGATTCTGAGGGAGAAAACAGAGCAGAGATGCTATCCCTTCACAATGACTCTGCCTTCGCCAACTCATCAGCGCCAGGTGGTGGATGCATTGGGGGTTATCATAGAGCTCAGGTTCGGAGAGGCAGTAATACTGGCAACTACCACCCATTCCAAGACTCGCATGATAATGTACCGCCAATGAATGGATGCATCCTGGCAGTCATCAATTGCCCGGGCCAGGGCAGCAGAGGATGTAGCAATCCAACCCGACAAGCACGTGCTGCATTGATCGCCAACTCCAGCGATTTCCCTCATCCATCCCGCCATGTGCTACAGCGCAGCAATCCAATCACCACCTCCTCTCCCTCAATATCACAATCGCGGAAGTGATGACGTCGCAGTAGTCATTATATTCCGCCCCCACGTGGCGCGATCCCTCGGCGAAGAGTCACCCGGTCGGAGCCGTGGAACTCGGACGAGGCCATCCTCCACGCTGTGCTCAGTCTCGCCATTCCCCCGTGTTCTGACGTAACTTCGCCGAGGGTTCTATCACAAGAGGTCACTGTTGAATGAAACTGATTGAGGTATTGCCATTCATGGTCATCAGTTAGCTATGCTGGTGCATGTGCGCCGACCAGGGCCAGGACAAACGTGCAAAACTACAACAGACATGGTATCAACTGACAGCAAACGCACCCATGCATATCCCATGTAAAAGACCAACATCAACTATTTGGATCGGGGGTATTGACATGATATCGCCGGATAAACAACTTCTAGTGGCGAGGTAAGACTCAAAAAACATCCGTCATCAAGACGCGAGCTGCAAAATAATCCCCCATCATACGAAGCAAACAAATCTCCCCAAAAGAACACCGCTCAATGCCCCAATGCAGCGATAGAATTAAATATCGTAGATGATAAATGACAGACAGGCGCAAATTAGTGCTGCTTGGTCTCGGCGTTGGAGATGGCAGCGTCCACGGCCTCCTGGAGATCGAGGTGGAAGTAAGGTCGGTTGAGACCCTGTACAGCAACGAGACGAGAGCTGGTGGGGTCGCGCGAGATGCCCTTCTCGGACGACTGGCTGTTGATGGAGTCATCGACAGCCTCAATGTCCTGGCGGAGAGGGGCGTGCTTGGCCTTCTCGTCCAGGGCAACAGCCGTAGCGGCGCTGTCGGAGCCGCCAAGGTCAGCAATGCTGAAGATGGCCTTCCACTGACCAGCGCCCTCCTCGCTGCGGGGAGTACGGAAGCCAAATCCAGCAGCCGCAAGAGCACGCTTGGTCCATCGGTTCTCGACATGAGCAAAGTGCCAGTCAACAACCTCGGGCGCGGCAAACTTGTCGAGCTGGTTTCGGACATCAATCAGAGTCTGGATAGAAGTAACATCGACGTTGTTGACCGTGGAGAAGTCAAGGATGACGGCCTTGAGGATGGGACGGTCATCATTCTCCAACACCTTGATGTTACGGGGCTGGCCATCGTTCCAAGGTCGGTCCTAGTTATACAAGTCAGCTTCCCAGTTCAAGAATTCTGATGGAACTCGTTTACTTACACCCAGCTTGCCCAAGAGAGAAGGGTTGGTCCTCCTGCACTCAGCAAAGATGGACTCAGTGAGGTGGTTGAGGTAACGTGTGGCGTTGGGGTAGTTGAAGCCCTCCGCAAAGCGGTAGATGAAGACACCGGGGTAGGGGCTGCGGACGATGACCTTGGGGTTGGAGCCATCGTCGTGGTCGAGGGGCAAGAAGCCGGCGCGGAGAGAGCTCTCGTTCTCATCTACGGCGACCTCCTTGGCGATGGATCCAGGGCTGGAGGTGCCATCGTTGACATTGGCCTTCATGGTTCGGACACGGACGACACCGAGGAAGCGACCACGGGTCTGGAAGAGCCGGTAGATGACCACGGCGAAGGAAACGCTGACGGTGGTGTAGATGCCATTCTCAATGTTGGTGAAGATGGTGACAAGGACACCAGCAAAGAAGATGATTACCTCGATGGGGGAGACGCGCCAGAACTGGTAGATGACCTTGAGGGGAGTGATGACATCGCCTACAGCGTGGATAATGACACCAGCAAGGGCCGAGTTGGGGATGTAGAAGAAGACCGCGGTAAGAGCGTAGAGGGCAAGCAGGACGACAATGCCGGTGATGACACCAGCGAAGGGGGTGCGGACACCAGCCTTGGCCTTGATGGCGGTACGGGAGAAAGAGCCGGTAGCGGGATAGGCGCCGAGGAAGGGTCCAAGCAGGTTGGTGACACCAATGGCGACAAGCTCCTGAGACGGGTCGATGACGTAGTTGTTGACTCGGCCGAAGGACTTGGAGATGGAGATGTGCTCAATCAGGACGACAATAACAGCGGCAGGCAGCTCGGAGGCGAAAGCCTTGATGATGCGGGGGTTAATCTCGGGGGCGGCAGCGTGGGTGAAACCTTGACAGCTGAAGTTAGATCACATGGGTCATGGGCGCGGGGGGGGAATATGCAGGGACTCACCGCTAGGAACATCCTTCAGAATGCTAACCATGGGGTTGTCCCTTCGGTGGATGTTGATGCCAGCGCTAATGCCGGTGTAGAGAAGGATAACGAAGGCTGTTCGCAGGGTCGAGATAAAGAAGAAGAGCTTGGCGCGGTGTGGCTGGCGCTTAGCGAAGTAACTGCAGGTGCCTCGGATGCCGTAGAGCATAACCAGCGAGCTGAGACCGAGGGCGGCATCAATCTTGGTCCTGCCCAAGCCCTTGAGGGTATCAATAATGACCTGGTAGGCAGGGTTGCGCGTGTTGACATCCTTGATGCCCATGAGCTTGGGAACCTGACCGGCAATGATGGAGACACCGGAGCCGGTCATGAAGGCGCAGATGGACGGCAGGGGGATGAACTCGACAAGCCAACCAACTCGGGCGAGACCGAGGAACGTGACAATGGAGCCAACAAGAACGGCGAGGGCCGAGGCGACAATGTGGCCCTCAACATCAGGGATCACATCGGCGGCGTGGAGGACGACATTGCCCGTGACCTGGGACATGACAGCGACGGGCTGCGAAACAAAGTGGTCAGCTGGGCTTATTGCGGGGACGGGATGGGCGCTGGAGGCTGCAAGCTTACCCCAATGGTGATATCCTTGGACGTAGCAAAGAACCAATAGATGAGCACACCCATGAAGGACGAGTACAAGCCATATTCGACGGGGAGTTGGGCGAGCTGGGCATACGCCATACTCTGGGGAACGACAACCGCGCCGACAGTGGTGCCTATTTTCGGGGAGTCAGGTCAGCGATGTTGGTTCTCCCCGAGAATTGGCGGCGGACGGGGAATTCACTCACCAGCAATGAAGTCACCGAGGAACCAGATCCAATTGTACTTGCCAATCCATGACAGGAAAGGGAACAGGCTGTATAGATACTCGCCAATGTCGTGGACCGAAGGAATGATTTCCTGCAAGAACTCATTGACGGTAGGCTCATACTCGATGTAAGGGTCGGCATTGGTGATGGAGGGAGCTCTCTCCTCCGGCTCGGTGTGGTCGGCGCCGATGATTTTTTCCAAGGCGGTCCTGGACTTTTTGCCGACGGACGCCATGTTGAACAGCGAGAATTGTGGATGCGGGAGAGAAAAAAAAAAGGGGGGGGTAAACGCTGAGCTAGACAATGACAGTGACTTGATTCTAGATCAAGAACGGGGAGATGAAGAGGTCAATTAGCAACGGCGAGGCGTGGCTATTTGAGTCGTGAAGGATTGTCGTGGAGCCGATATGCACGAGAGTGGTCGTCTTTCGGACTGTCGCTCGGTCGGTCGGGCAGTGGTGCGGTGCCAGGCTAGAGCTGCTGCCAAGATGGGACCAGAAGCCGCCAAGTTCGCGGGAGGGAGGGATGGAGATGGCGAGTGACGCCAGGCCAAGAAAAAACGGTCGCCAGGTGTGGGAGACTGCTGAGTCGTGTGAGAGGTGAGGATGCGAGTGTACAAGACCCGATCCGTGGTTGATGGGAGGTTGAGAGGATGCGAGGGCGATGTAGAACGAGCTCGAGAGAAAGAAGAGGCGAGGACGGGGTATAAATTTAAGTTTCATCGAGAGCTGGCCACCGACAGCGGCGATCCGGATGGAGTCGAGCTCGGTCGAGTCGATGCTTGCTGCTTGCCTGCTTCTTTGGAGCTACTCCCTGGGTCGAGGTGGAGCTGAACGACCCTTTTCCCCATCGCCATCCCATGCCATCCATCAGCCCTTTTGGCCCAAGTGCAAGGAAGGACATGTCGCGACCATGCCCATCTTGCGCATTATTCTGACCGAGATGGCCAGAGCCTGTACTTGGTGCAATGCGCTTGCTCTCTCACCCAAGCCGGATGACCAGGGATCGACGAACACCAAGGGCCGGGGAGCGACATGGCTTGTGATGGGGATGCCCACGAGTGACATCCTGCAGGCGCCTCCAAATTGTACTCTGTACCGCCCGTCCCATGTACCAGATCGTGTGTCTCCTCGGAGCATCGCGCGGTGTGTGGGCAAGGGACTCATCAGCTTTCGTCGTCACACCCCCTATGCCCCCGGCCGGCGGTCAAACGGCGTCGTCAACGGGCATCGTCCATCTCGAGAATCCCTGGCGCTCTCAGTGCCTGCCCGCCCGCGGAGAGGGCGGGAGGCCGTGGGGAGCTGGGCGCAAGCCGGACCCTCTAGAAAAGCGACGGGCTAGATTGCGTGCTGGCCAGGATCTGAGCATGTCATTGTCACCGTACCGAAGCGGCTCCGCCAAAAACCCACTCACTTTCCCTTCCTTTGCCGTAGAGCTTAATCACGGCGAGGGCGCTGTTTCGTACTCCCCGAAGACCAGCGCGTCGCATTCTTCAGGGCATCTCCAGTGTTCATCGAGTTGCCCGTTTCTCTACAGCATTTCCAGAGCCCGAACACCTGCCCACACCATCAGCGCCAAGTGAAAAGAGTTTTTCCTCCTCGTCACAGTAAAACTCCAAGGAGAGGAAATCCCTGCAAGATCGCCCGCACGACGATACTGAGGCCGATTGCGCCATCGGCTTAGAGGCCAATGGCAAGCTCAAATACCCTCCAGAGCGGGTTCTCCAGCGACGCTTTGGCCCATTTCGGTTTGGTGGGGGCGGGCCTAGAATAGCGACGGCGCCGTGGGAGAGCTTTCGTTGACGAGCCAAAGTCGAAGAGCTGATTTGCCCGCGCGGCGAAATCATTGGGTTTTGACGGATGGGAAATGCACGATTAACACACAGAGTGAGGAGAGAAAAACATCATCGCGCGTTTGAATGGATGACAGGAGAGGAGGGATGGGGGGCGAGAGGGGTAGGCACAAGGGCAGACAGGGCAGGGCGGGGAGTTCAGGTAGGTAGCTCCTGCCTGCATCGTGATTTCCCCGAACGCCTTTTTTTCCCCGTCTGTATTGTCTATTCCATCTCGGGGAGATTTGTTCAGGAACAGGAGGAGACTTGACTGGCAGTCACCACGCATATAGGCCCCCAAAGGAAGTGACAGGCCCGATTACTCCAGAAATGGATCAACAATATTTGCCAATTTCAAGCTGCATCAGCATCATCACCAAAATTCCCATCTTGATTGCCTCATCACGGGCCATTTCCCAACTCCCCGTGAAACATGCCTTCTAAAGGCCCTTCTAACGTAACGGCCCCACTTTCCCCAGCACCTTGCACCGCCAACAACAACGGTCCACCGAGCACTTGGCGGCAAAAATAGTAGCCAAGCTCCCGTACAAATCGCTTCATCTTTTGCAAGGTTTATTATGGCAGGCTAGCGACACCATCCGAACCCCGTGATCGATGCTCTCCTCGGAATGTCACCATTGCTGCTTCCACACCCCCCTCGACAATGGAAGCCGCACCGAAACTGCATCGAACAAAGTCCCTCATCACCAGTTTCCGAGCCCAGCGTCCCAGATTTCAAGTGCACGTTCCGCCGGCTCGTCGCCCGAACCCGACACGACGAACCCGCGTGGAAAGACACGCCGAGCCAGAGTTTTGTTGATGACGATTGTTTGAACAGGATGATACCATGCAATGCGACTCGAAAAATAGTCCATGAGACGCAACCCTCGCCGCTCCATCGGAAGCTCCAAGGTGTCCAACCCACCCCCCCATGAGCAACCATGTGCACCAGATGATTCAGGTCTTGATCGATTCGCCAACAGGAACAACCCCTGTTCAAGCGCCGCATCAATCCCTCGAGAGTGGCACGCCAAAATAGCCTTCACATCTAGCTTCCCAAGGCTGAGGTCTTTTGGGTCGCCCATTGAGTCTAGACTCGAATTACCGACATCTCGACAGGCCAAGACAGAGACAGCTTTCAGGTCGAGTTGCCGATCTTTCCATGTCGCCAAATCTCGGCCTGCTTTGACGGCCTATCCAGCAGGCTGGGAGAGCTCTTGATGCATGGCCTAGACTCGCAGGATTACTCTTTCGGCGTGGTGCAATCCACCCGGACCGAAAAACTCGATCTGACGCAATGGACCCTGATATATTGCCCATCTTAGTGTGTCGCGCTTCGACATTTCCGAGTGTCACGGATCACGAATCTGGCCCGGCCATGTCCGTCTTGATGCTCGCCTCATCCCAAAACGATTCCTTCGCCCAAGTACCCAGTGTCATTCTCACGGGCCCTCGCCCTCTCAGCTTGGAACGTCGGCGGCTTCCCCATCTTTTGCGGTTACGAGATTGAAATAGAGACGTAGGATCGGTTCCAAGCTGCAGCCAGGGCCGCCGGTCTTTACGGTCAGCCCCGGAGCACGCCATGAGGACCGTTCGTCTCCATCCCCACCCGCGCTGAGCTCACGCAGGCACCACGAGCTGGGAGCAACCTCGTCTTGGAGCTCCCCTTTTCATGCTTCTCTGCATCCATGGGATGGGGACTGACAGGGCGCCCATGCTCCGGGCCGTCGGCGCTCGTCCGACGGTCCAGCTTGGTTGTGTGGGAAATGACTTTGTTGGTCGAGAAACCCCCCCGTAAGCTGGGGGCCTGTCGAAACTGCCAAGGGAGCCCATCACCACCTCCGCGCTCGGGACGGTAAGCCTCGCTCACCTCTTGGGCTGCCTCTGCATCGATTCCCGTCTTGGCCCCCCACGGATTGCCACGCCTTCCGGCATCTGTTCCCGGCGTGGCATACGTCTATGGCTTTCTTGAGCATCTCGATAATGACTTGGCAGCCGCGTTGACAAAACGGCGCTGAGGCCATTGGCCTGAGGCTGTCGCGAAATGACGATCCTCTCATGACGAGGCTTTTCCACACACTGACGAATGTGTGACAGGCTTGTCAACGGCGCCGACAATCGCCTCTGTTGGTTCAAAGCCCATCCAACTGCAGCGATTCCCAGTTCGCCTCGCCCAACGCTCAAAGTCGCTTCCTCTTTGTCACCTGCTGGCGCGGCCTGAGACAGCTTGGGGAGGGTAGGGGCGGAACTCGATGCCAAGCACTCTCAGATCTACCCTGGTCACCCTCCATAATCAAGAGATTTAGTCATGGTGTGGTGCCGGGGAGTATGCATATGGTGGCGTCCTGGGCATGGATTCCCGGCGCCAGTGAGTTTTCCGGGATGCGTAGGTACTGGTTGTTGAGCTTTGCCGTCTTGGGTGTCTCTCTTTCTCCTCGTCGGGAGCTTCGAGTTCGCGCGGCGCTTGTACCCAGTACCTAATCCCCTGCCCAGCCCCATGTCGCCCACCCCTCCGCGCGTTAGGTACTGGGCGACGCAAGTAACCGTTGTCTCTACCGGGAATGCGGTAATCACCGTCAAAGCCATCTCCTGCACGCGAGCACGTCTTCCCCCTGTTGTGAATCAAGCGGCTCTGTGTGGCTGTTTTCCGTTGTTCTAAGGCCTTGGCAGCACACCTTTCTCGGCACCACGGCACACAACCCTGCGAGGCGACGGCATGATTGTCGAGACAACCTCATGTTAATACGTGGGATTTGCTTCTTGAACCTTTTTCAGCCCGTCCAACGCCCTCGGGTCCCACTCTCGATGTGTCCTAGAATCCCCACGGGCTTGCAAACTTTACCTTCACGTCGATTAGCTTAGGTTCTCATTGGGCGCGAACATTGTCGGCTTCGCGAGCTGGGACTATCCACTTGCCATTATTGGTTCAAGCCCGATGCATAGAGTGCATGCCACCGACCGGAGGCGATTCGCGATCGCCGGAGATGGGCTCCTCAAGGACCGTCACTGAGGTACAGAACAAAGCAAGTCCCTCGCTCTGGAACAATTGCGTCGACAGCCATGGCGATGGTGAAAGGCTGACAAGACAGCCAGACGTGCCGTGATACCGAGATGAAGTCGATCTCGACCAGCTTCTTGCATCGGCGGCTTACTCTTCGATAAACCGGGACAGCCGCAGCAATCAGGGAGAGCGGAATCTCATCGCGTGCTGGACGCGTGATGGGGATCGGCGTTGCTATGAATTTTACCTCGTAAGCAGAGTTCATTAAGCTTATTCCGACCCACATACCATATCCCCAGCGCCATCTGGCATTTCTTCTTTTGCCCTGGTCATTCGATCTGAGCACCCAGAAGTCGCGTGGTGCTGAAAGCCGTGGGTCGACCGTCTCACAACACGGAGTGAGGTTGAAAAAATCGTTTACGCAGCGGCTCAAAAATTGCATGACGGGTAAAAAAACAAGTGCTCTGATTTGGTCGGATCGGGCCGGTGCATTTTTCCATTCCCATTCTGCTGGGATTGTTCGGGGAGTTCACGGGGAGGAATTTTCTCGGGGAGTTTGGTGAGAGGCGTCCTGTTTCGGGGAGTTGTGTTGGTAGTGGGGATCGGGAGATGATCACGAAGTGTGCACAACAATGGACTAAGAAATTGGTGGCGAATGTGAGGAATGGGGCTTTTCAACGGTAACGACTGTATCCGGAAGATCTGGCCCAGACGAGGCGTTGATAGTGTGTCTACGCACAGCGGCGGATGGCCATTCAGAGGCGGCCTCGACCGCCAGGACACTTGAGCAGATGGGATGCTATTGATGCACAGAGTAATTGCTTTTGGGGGTCGGAGAAAGCGAGACTTATTGTGCCTTGCCTTGATCGTGATTTGTGTTGTCCATCTCATTTCAGCTGCCAATCGCGTCCCCTCCTTGGACTGTCGGTGGCCAAACATCTCCCTCGAGGGGGTCAACCATGTCCCCAGAGCCGACGTTCCGTGATCCTACGGAGCTCAGGATGTGTACTAGTAGAAGTCTGGTGACATTCGAAGTATCTTAGCCATGAGCAGGGCCTGTTTCCTACAAAAAGAAAAGTTTACAGCTGAAGTGTAGGGTAGTCTGGAGGCGCCCACTTCTTCGTTTGCACTTGACTCCAACGTCTGTGCTCACGCCCTGCATACTCTGGTCTACCTTGGGCTCCGTATTCAAGTATTGAAATTTGAGAGGTTCTTAGATCCATATGCCGATTTTCCCTTATTCCTACATGTATCCGGAACATTGTACTGTCGTACTGACATGATCGCCTTATCCCGTCAAGGGATACATGACCTCTCGCATGGCGGAACGGATTCTCCCTTTCTATTGCTGCGGATAAGTTCTTGAAAGTTCCGAGGCAACGAGGAGAACAATGTACTTAATCCAGCGAGCTGCTAGCTTTGCCAGCTTAAATCATGCCTGAGCGTTGTTCACGAGCCTCTAGGAAGCTGAAAGCACATGCCGGCTGGGGTTTGTGCACAAAGCAACCCCCCTGAGCATAACCTTTCAGCATCGAATATCACAGGCCACTGGCATATCCTTCTCTTTCCCTCATTGGTAGGGAGCATGCATCCTTGCTTTCGATCATGCACGGAGCTTCCACCGCACAACTACTGAGTCCCAACATCCAGAGCCTCCAATCTTGACTCGCCTGGTCCTCAAGTCATGTTTTTGCCCTTCTTCCATTTTGTAGTCATACTGCGATGTTCGGCACAAGATGCATCCCATTGAGTCACTTCTCCGCACAAAGGCGTCACCGCCTGATATCCGACATTTAGCCCCATGCCGCTTAACGGTTGGTCTCTGTGTCTCGGCTACCAACCTTTTCAACTCACCAGCAGCTAAATCACAGATGGGCAAGTCGCCATGGCTGAATACGCAAAAGTCTATTCTGCCGTTCCGACCGGGCTGCTCAAGCTTCTGAGTGGCCAACTCCCCTATTCGCTTCCCCTCCTGCGACGACTGCAGTTCACCAAGTTTGAAGGTGGGCTGCGCAAGACGGCAAGGGTAATCTTCGTCTCGGAGAATGGCGGGATTGAAGAGGATGAAACTCCGCCAGAGAAATTTTCCGCTGCGTACCTGGACGTTGGGGGCGGACCGGAGACGCAGATGTGGGTGTACTCGACACTAGAACATCCTGACGAAAACCCCGCAGGGGACGATGCCATCTATGAGAGGCAACTTGCAAGGCTCGTTGATGAATCCATAGCGATAGCCAAGGAATACGGCGGCATGCTCACGTACCCGGGTGCCGTGTTGCTAGGCACTCTGCATAACTCTACACGGGCGATTCTGAAAAGGACAGGGCGGGTGGTGCCGCGAGCAACAGTGGCGTACGACAAGTGGCTGTTCAAATATCAGGATATACCGGAGAATGTAGGAGGGCTTCCGGAGGGTATGCATTGGGGAACTGCGAATGAGGATGATTGCCGGGTGGTTGTTTCGAGGACGGATATTCCGCGGACGGTGTAGGTCAACTTGGTCGTTGCGTTGAGCTGTCACTAACGATGGCTGTAGGAAGACTCTGACTCAGTGGCCGAGTTTGACGATCAAACTTGATGATGGCACGCCTATTTCTTGGGCCTTCATGAGTGAGTCGTTCTCTCACGACTCCAAGCAGAGAACCTGTATGCTAACGACAGGCTAGGCTTCGATGGTTCATTGGCTAGCCTGCACTGCGAGGTATGTATAGTTCCAAGTCTCGTGATAGTATGAGTACAAACGCAAATCTCTAGGAACCCTACCGTCGGCGCGGCTTGGCCAAGACTCTCGCTGCAAAGCTATTCCGTGAAAAGTCGCTCGAGTTTGCTGAAGACGGATGGTGCACCGCTGACGTGGCGCCTGACAATGAAGGTAGTAGAGGGATGTGTAAGAGGTTGAATGGAAAGCCGTACTGGAGAGTCTCCTGGTAAGTCGGTTGATAGTCACGGATTCTGCCACGTGGAAGTGAATGCTGATTCTTGTAGGGTTCTGCTGTATGTTGGAGAAGAGCCTCCGCAGAAAAATGGCATTTGACAGGGAGGTGAGAGATTGATATATTGCAGCTTGGATCTTTCGCAAGTCGACATTTGGCTGAAGAAATCCAGAAACACACAAGATGTGGGGCATATAGACATTGATAGAAGATAGATGTTAGTATCAATGCTTTGGGAGTGATGGGTAGAAGATTCGATGGACTTTGCAATTCGAATAGCGTGTCTTATCTTTACCAGAGTATCAACCCCTGAACTAGTGAAAGCGATGGGTCTGTGAAGCTTCGAGACCAAGGAACTCCTCGCTGCTGGGGATTGCCAGTCAGAATTCCCGTCCGGATAATAAGGCCGTTTCTATCATAATTTCTGGCCTGAAGTTTTTCTCTCTGTTACGTTCTTGGGTCCTCCAGATCACCAACGACAACTTCGAACTCGCTCCTTTATTGTGCCACAAATCAAGTAGAGGAGATGTGACAATCCTGTACTATGAAACAACCTTCATATGCCAGGGCATGGATAATTTGACTATGGATGATCCGGTGTACTTGAGAATTCGAAACCCATCAGCGCAAGGCGATCTACTTGGGAGACCTGCAAAATCTCAAGCAAGATGATCTGCCGGAACTGCCCTTTCTATTGACGGTACCCCAAGGCCTAGGCGTCACAAATCTGCGAGATAAAATCCTTGTCTTCCATGGGCTGGCGACTGATAGATGCGAGCCCCCTTCGTCGGATTATTCTGGGAGGATATTTATATCGACCGCCTTTTCCCCTTCACTCAACAGAGACTCGACCATCAGATGAATCTGGAATCTCTATCAGGGCCTTCAGAACGCGTCTTGGCTGGGTTCCTGTGCCCTGGTGGACATGAAGCTTCGGGCAACGCTCTCCTTCGGCGTCATTGGAATCACTACAGCAGGCAAGAAAGAAAGCTGCCAGCCTGGCACGATGGAAATAATCGAAAACTCGAGGAGTGGAATTCTTTCCAGGCACGATAATCGAAGTGAGCCCAGTCTCGAACACATTCGGTCCTGCCGAACAGCGCTGGGACAGTAGGAAAACGACTGTATTGGCGCTCTGAAGTTCCCCAAATATAGAATTACCTTTGAAGGACTTGAATGAAAACTGAACTGGGGAAGCACGCCTGCGAAAGAGGGTTTCGTGGCTCTGGTCCCCGCTTCACTGCTCTGTATAGTTCTGATCCTCTACCCAGGATTCCAAGACGCCACCCCTAAACACGTAGAACGTATTGAAGCAATGAATTAAATCTTTCATTGGTGTTTAAGCAGCCTGTGGTTCACTTACTCAGGGAATATCGTATGTGGCTTGCCCTGGCGATACGTTAAGCCTTAAAGTTAGAGACCTCGGGTCCTGTTCAAGGAATTGAGATGTCAAAATATCCTCCAACGATGTTCTTATTTTGCTTCGAAAATCCTTCATGCCTGAATTTTCGCGTGATGTAGGTGAACCTCAGTTGAAGTCCTCGGGTTGGGGTTGATGGTGATAGCCCGGAGTCGAGAGCATCCGTGTCCGTTGCTGGAAGCGGACTGCCTCACCTTTTACGAAGAGCTCTTGCAACTTGGTTGAATAAAGTGACGAACCGCTTCTGTAAGCCATTTTGCGCATTAATTATTGTTTATTTCACGGACGACACGGCTGCCAAGGGGAATCTGACCACACACCCAATTAGGCGACATATGCCTGAAGGATTCGCGCCAAAATTCACGCTGACCATCATTCTTTACACCACGACTCATCCAACGCAACCTCATTCCTCGTTCAAAACTGTCGCAATGGCAGACCACTCAAGATGTTCAATCCTCAAGCTACCCGACGAAATATTAAATGCCATCATCTCCTTGGTACCCCGGCCAGCGCTCCTCCACCTCCGGCTCGTCAATCGCCGCCTGGGCGTCATCGCGACGACCTGGCTCTTCCGAAGCGTACGCCTCGGGTCACGACTAGGTGAAAACAATGACTTTGACTGCTTCTGTATCATCGCCCAGATGGAAGACCGCGCCCTCACAGACGCCACACGCCCGCTCGAGCTGGGTCCGCTGCGGCATCTGGTGCGGGAGGCGACGCTGGACACCTGGCTCGGGCCGGACTTTGAGTACGGCTGCAACGACGCATATCCCGTACCCGAAGACTTTATGAATGCGCTCCCACTCCTGCGGCTCTTTCACAATCTCTCGGCTGTGCATATCCGGTTCAACGAGTTCTGCGGGAACTTCCCGATGGTCGGCGTCGAGGCGGACGAGAGGACCGACTTTCGGTACCGCGTCCTGGACACGGCCTTTCGATGCATGGCTCGGACTTGGAACGTCGAAGAGCAGGAGCGGATTGATCAAGGGCTGGAGCTCTTCTATAACTGCGACTATGAGATTTCTGGATGCCCCGAGGAACTCTCGACGGGTCGTCCATTGCCGATCAAGTGCCTCACCATCTCTAACCTAAGTGACTACGCCGACGAGCGCCTCACAAACTCGGAAGCCTTCAGAACTGTGCTTTCACAGCCCAGCCTAGTCGACTTAAAGCTCCTGATCACCACACAGGCCGACCTACTCAACCCTGAGAATGCCGTCTGGTTCACGGAAAAGTACGATTTCTTTGAGACCCTTCCGCAGACATGGCTCCGGCCATCCGTTGCCACGAATCTCAGGACTCTATCGCTCTACTGCAGCACCTGTTGGGGATGGAGCCCAAAGATGGACTTTCGCCTCGTCAATCCCAGCGAGGGCGGGTTCCCGAATCTCAAGGTGCTGGCGCTGGGCAACTACATCTTCAGCCACGAGTGGCAGATCGACTGGATTGCTTCTCAGGGAAAGAAGACCGCAGCAGTAGGCCTTGAAGAGCTCTATCTTGACCAGTGTTTTGTCATGTTCCACGCTCATCATCTGCTCCCTCTGGATGAGAGCACCGTCGTCGTCGGCAGAGACCCCGACGGAAACGACATCGAAGTATCGAACAAAGGCTACCAGAGAAAGGACATGATTTTCTCAGTTGACGAGAGTATGCCCCCAATGGACCGCACTCCATATCCCCTTCGCTGGCACACCATCCTCTCACAGTGGCGGGAGTCAATGGCCGCCCTGAAGGTCTTCGCAATGGGCCGCGGCTCATGGCTCGACGCACCTCAAGTCGTCATCGACGTCCACAAACAAGACGGGTCATTACGCGTACCCGATGACCAGGGGAATAAAGAGAAGTTCCGACCGTACAGGAACCTCGAAGAGAACGTGTTCCGTCGCTTCGACTGCCCTCCCGGCTCGGTCGCCATCGACGAAGGCGCGTCAAACTTCCCCGGGATGGAACAGTACAGACACGGCGTCGGTCTGAACGAGGATCCCCAGCATCAGCTGCTGTACGCATTCTGCGACATGGACTTTGGGCTGTCCGAGTGGGTTGATCTGAATATGGCAAAGTACCATTCAGATTCGGATGAGTGGCCACGACTTGAGGAGGGGACGAGGGCGAAGGACGAGGTGGCGTTGGAGCTGTTTGTGTCGACGGTTAACTCGAGATGAACAAGCCAATAGAGCTATGCACTGTTTTGGGCTCCCGTGTGTGTTTCCTCTTTTCTCATCGGCTCGTCGGCAGCACCCAAGGTTATTGATGCTATCACCAACAAATCCCAGCGTATACTTACAAAACTAGAGCACGCCCTTGCCAAGATATTCTTCTCGTCTGGTTCATCGCATAGATATATGAACCCTTCCCCACGCCATAATGATCCCTCTTCCACAGCGAAAACTCCCAAGTCACCGGAAGAATCGACTCACAGCCATCCCAGAGCCACCGGCGTCAGCGACAATTAAAGCGAAGCGTCAGCCCGCCGGAAACACTACCGAGCAGCCAAGACCATCACTGAACGGACGGAAAATTCGTGGGGTCGCCCCTCCTTCATTTAAACATGTTGGCCGTGGCCCGATTCGACGATGCGGGCTGCCCCATTAAACATGCGGTGGTTGTTTCAGGCTCGTTTCCCATCCCCCGGTCACGTCAATGCGACAGCGGGAGATGTTGCTGATACCAGGTGTTGATCCCGGGAAGTTCGTCCCAATAGCATTGGCAGTTATTGGAAACACAGGGAAGAGCCTGTTTATATGAAAAGGGAGTGTTTCCCTGCCGTCATCTTTCGGCTCTGTGTTCCGTAGCAATTCGTTCGTTTCATTCCCGAGTCAAAGATCGTCCTTTCGTTTTTACACCTTCCTTTATCTATTCATCCCAATTCATTCTCTTCAACATGGTTGCTTTCTCTTCTCTTTTCGCAGGGTTGACCCTTGTGGCCGGAGCCGTGTCCGCTCCGAGCGAGATGCTGTGGTCTAAGAGAGCTGGAACTCCAAGCAGCACCGGAACACACAACGGGTGCGGAGACACGCGCGTGCTTTGCTCCTTGTGATGTATGCTGATGGCGACGCAGATTCTACTACTCTTGGTGGACTGATGGCGGATCCGACGTGACCTACACCAACGGCGAAGGAGGAAGCTATAGCGTCGAATGGCAAACCGGAGGCAACTTTGTCGGCGGCAAGGGATGGAGCCCCGGCAGTCGTCGGTAAGTTGAGAGCTCCTCCCCTAATCTTGACCCTCATGCCAACCTCCCCAGAACCGTCGAGTACTCCGGCACCTACAGCCCCGACGGCAACAGCTACCTCGCCCTCTACGGCTGGACCAAGAACCCCCTCATCGAGTACTACGTCGTCGAGTCCTTCGGCACGTACAACCCTTCCAGCGGCGCGACCAAGAAGGGCGAGGTCACCACCGACGGCGGCACCTACGACATCTACGTCAGCACGCGGACCAACGCGCCCTCCATCGAGGGCACCCAGACCTTCCAGCAGTACTGGAGCGTGCGGCGGGAGAAGCGCGTCGGCGGCACCATCACCACGGGAAACCACTTTGATGCCTGGGCCGACGCCGGGCTGGAGCTGGGCTCGTTTGACTATATGATTGTCGCGACCGAGGGGTACTTTAGCAGCGGGTCGGCGTCCATTACTGTGGGAGAGTCGTCGTCTGCTGGAGGTAGCGGCAACGAGACCAGCGAGCAGGAGATTGAGAGCCAGCCTGCTGAGAGTGTGCCTGCTGCGACCGAGCCTGCTGCGACCGAGCCTGCGTCCAACGAGCCTGTCGCGACTGAGGCTGCTTCGAACGAGCCCGTTGTGAGCGAGCCTGTCTCGAATGAGCCCGCTGAGACCGAGACCGAGACCGGCTCCGGTTCTGGATCTGAGTCTGGAGGAAACGTGAGTCCCCTTGTTCCCCCAGCTTGATCGTCATGCTGATTTCCCCCAGTGCGCTGCCAAGTACGGACAGTGCGGCGGACAAAGCTGGACTGGCGCCTCCTGCTGCGAGTCGGGCGCGACTTGCACGGAGCACAACCAGTGGTATTCCCAGTGTCTGTGAAAACCTCCGAGACCACCCACACGCCTCGATCATCCGCGAGCAAAACAACCAAAAAAACATCACCAAGACGGCAAATGGATCCTCCGGTACGGGGGTCATTGATCTCTCAATTGATGATGGGAGCGCGAAATGTTAGCCCACTACACCATGCTAGATTGTGAGATGGCGAGCAATTCGGAACCAAGAGTGTGGTGGACTGGAGAGTCATGTGGTGTTATTCTGTGTACATATAGGAAAAATGGTAAATACGAATAATCAGAGATAGCTTGATGCTTCTCTCATCCTCAGGATTGATCTCTACTCGTCACAATCGCGTTCGTGATGCTCTCGATCTCCGAGAAGATTCCCGGCGGTCGCGGAGGAGGAGTGGGTCCAGTCCGGAGCGTCGTCCCCCGACCGGAGTTGGCATCGACGGCGGAGGATAGGAACCTATAAGGTATGCCTAAAGATAGCCCAAATTTATTTAAATAAAAGGCTATATACTTATCATCTCGTGATTTCTTCTAATTTATTAGATATTTTTCATTAATATTAGAAGATTCTAGGATAATAGTAATAAGTGTGCGTGTGGTCTCTTCCTCTGGTTTATCCACCACAACTTGGTTGCGTACCTGCCTGTATCGGCCGTATTCTATCGACAATACGCAAGTCATTTTATCCTGGGAAATGTCCCTAGTAGATCGGCGATGTAATTATTCTTGGCCCAAAGATTTGCCACAATCCTTGACCTCGATCCAATTGCCAATCTTGCCTGACGTCAGCGACATTGTGATGACAATATGACGACTTAACCTGCCCGCATTTGCTCCAAGATAAATCCTTTACCAAGGCCAGTCCTTCTCAACACGATTCTAGACTTTCTAGCAAAGATAATTCTGCTTCTTTAGCATTTCTCCACCATGTCGACTCCAGCCGCTCCCCTTTACCAGCTCCGTTGTGGGTGTAATCAGTATCCATGGGGCAAACAAGGCTCCGATTCATTGGCGGCTCGGCTCTGCGCAAAGACACCAGGATGGGACGGAGACGAAAAGAAAGACTTCAAAATAGACGAGAACACGCCTTATGCTGAGATGTGGATGGGCACCTACCCCATCTTGCCATCCTACGTAGCCAGCACAGGCGAGGATCTCCAGGACGTCTTGAGCCGATACCCAAAGGAGCTGCTCGGAGAAAAGGTCATGGCAAAATTCGGCCACTCCATGCTCCCATTCCTGCCCAAGGTCCTGTCCATTGCTAAAGCGCTGCCGTTACAAGTGCACCCCAACAAGGACTTCTCGAGGAAGAAGCACAACGAGGACCCCGACTCATTCACCGACTCCAACCACAAGCCCGAGATTGCTCTCGCGCTGACCGAGTTTGAGGCGTTCTGCGGCTTCAAGCCCGTTGAAGCCATCGTGGATGTGTTGCGCCACAAGCCGCTGAGGCACTTGCTCGTTGCTGGAGGCGCCACCGTCGCGGACGACAAGATCAGCCAAGAGGGCCTCCGCCAGATCGTCAAGACCATTCTCAAATCTTCCGACGAGACCATCAAGAAGACTTTTGAGGCTATCCGGGAACTCCCCGACTCTGCCTTTGTTGGCCCCAACTCGGCGATCCCCCAGGTCTCAAAGCGTCTCGAGGCCCAGTTCCCAAAGACGGATCCTGGTATCCTGGTTGGCCTCTTGTGCATGAACTACATGCTCCTCCATCCCGGCGAGGTCATATATATCCCAGCAGGCGGTATCCACGCGTACATCTCTGGCGACATTATCGAGTGCATGGCGCGATCCGACAACGTGCTCAACACCGGCTTCTGCCCAAAGGCGGATCGTGACAATGTGGACGAGTTCTGCTCGGTGCTCTCGTGGGAACCCACCACCAAGACGCAGACGACCCTTCAGGCAGAGGGGTATCCTCGCAGTAAGGAGGGCAGGACAAAGGTGTTTAGACCGCCGACGAGCGAGTTCAATGTTCTAGAGACGGATCTGGGAGCTGGCGATAGGGAGGTTCTGAGTGAGGGTGGTCCGGGGATCGTGCTCGCGACGAGAGGCAGTGCGATGGTCAAGGCGAATAAACAGGAGTTTGAGTTGTCTGAGGGACATGTCTACTTTGTTGCCCAGGGCGTGGGCTTGGAGATTACTGCTGGAAAGGACGGATTGTTGATGCACACGGCTTGTGTGGAATGATTTGTGACGCGATTGATACGATGGGGACAACAAAATTGAGCAAAAAAAGAGCAAAAGACAAAAACATACAACATTGGGGATTCGCTAGTCGTCACCGACCTAGCTACTAATCCAACTCTCGCCAGGTTATCAATGGGAGATCGGACGGGATCCCGAGTTTTCTGGCAGATGTGGTCGTATGTGCTTGGGTTGGGGACAAACCAGCATTGTGAGGGCGACGAGAGCGGAAGGGGATTGGAACAGGCGTTGAGGAGCACTGTTCGTGGGAAGGCTTATAGATGAGCTCTTCTTAATCATTAAATTCATCCGACCTTTAAAGAACTTTAGATGAAATACGACATATTTTGTGAGGGCGTGTTTGGGTTGGATGGTGTTGGTGCATCCAGGCACCAGCCTGCGCATGGAGTGAGTAGTTGCTGATTCTTCCATTGTGTGTGGTGAGCGTCCCGCACTGTACATGCCCTGCTGCAGCGCCTATGGGACCAAGAAAAGCCGGTGTAGAATACAGTGCTAGCAATCCTGTACGCACCCAGTACCCGCTCCTTCCCTCCAGCTACTCCGTTACACCTTTATCAATTCACGTCCTGCTGAGTCTCGATAGCTTCATCTTCTCATTTACAACGAGCGCTACTTCCTTTATCACGAATAATGTAGCTTTCTCGCCTCTCGGCCCACTAATTCCTCTTTTCTCAATCCTTTCCTTTGACATTATCCCCATCAAGCCCACGTCCCAACGCGTCAACCTCGTGACAACACCATCGCTCAATGTCGACCTTTGATGGCATCGTGTCGGAATTTCCAGACATGCGGAGTAGATTCATCCAATCCATACCTTTAGAACAGAAAATTAATGCCTGCCAGTCGACTTCTTCCGTCACAATGCTGCCGCCCAACCTCCCCTGGCTTGCTTCCTGAGCCACGTCCACAGCGATCATCTCGCCGGCCTCGAGAGCCTTCGATCTCCCTTGTGAGTGTCTCCTCTCCTTCAGGTAATTTTGACTTGCTGAAAGTTCCAAGTGTGTACTGTTCGGCAGCCACTCGAGAGATCCTCCTCCGCCTGGAGCGGTACCCTTGCCGCGTCAACTACGCCCAAGGGATTTTGGAGGCCAGGCAACAGACGTACAAGCATCTCAAGAGAGTCTTGGTATGTTTAGCCCTTTATAAATGAAGACAGGCCGCTCAATCCACCACAGAAGGCGTTGCCTTTGGAAACCCCGACCACCCTCGAGCTGCGCCCTGGGCGCCAGATCCAGGTGACACTCTTTGATGCAAACCACTGCCCGGGAGCTGTCATGTTCCGTAAGTTGCCTGTGGCTTCTTTCTTCTTGATGCTGACAGTTATTCGAGTGATTGAGGATGACGATAAAGCTGTTCTCTACACAGGCGATATTCGCAGCGAACCTTGGTTCGTAAACACCATAGCCCGAAGCCCCAGCCTCGTCGAATACACCTCAGGCCTCAAGACACTCGACAAGATCTACTTGGACACATCCTTTATTGAAGACGTCCCGTTCCAGACCAAAGCTCAAGGTATTGCCGAACTGCTTCGAAAGGTAGCCAGGTACCCCAGCGATACAGTCTTCCACATTCAGGCCTGGACATATGGGTATGAAGATG
This sequence comes from Fusarium nematophilum, assembly GCA_033030565.1. Lineage (NCBI taxonomy): Eukaryota > Fungi > Ascomycota > Sordariomycetes > Hypocreales > Nectriaceae > Fusarium > Fusarium nematophilum. The sequence goes on from JAVIXY010000091.1 coordinate 113,514, forward strand.
TCTGGGTGGCCTTGTCCAAGGCACTCAAGTCTCGGGTAACATTATCACCCCTGTTTGTGTTGTTGCACATTTCTAACATACGAAGATCCACGTTGATGATTACAAACTCCGTATCTACGACTCTCTGAGTCAGCGGCCATCTGGAGCTGACGTCGGCCCACAAGTCCACCTTACCACAGAGTCTCCGGCGCTCACGGGCTACATGTGCGGCAATTCCCCTCATCCAGGATGTCTGACGTCTGATGAGAATGTCCGTCTGCACTGTTGCGAGAAGGGAAATATGTGTGAGGTAGCACGGCGACCGTCCACCGTATCTATCCGGCCCATCGTTGCCCATCTTCCCACAGGGCAAGATCTGGTCGAAGTTGGGGTCGGAGGCGGTGGTGATGACCTACAACGGGAGGCCGAGTTGGATTTTCTGGACCAGGCTAATCTGGCTGCTTTGGTTGACCTGTTCGTGTACCCCGTTTCTCCTTTGATGCCAAAGCTCACTTGCGACAGCATCTTCTCTTCCGACACAATCCCGACAGAGACGCTCGAGGCTGTGAAAGAGGTCCTGACGCAAGCAGTTTCTACAGGCCGGAATATTCCACTTGATCAGGACATTGGCTCGATAGTTGACCTTTCTCCTCAAGATGCGGTCCTGACGCTTGCACAAAAGCTGCGTGAGAGCACAAAGAACACCCCCGCCCAGGGAACGACGGACACGGCGGGGCTTCCTCGAATAATACACTTTCCGTACTCGAGGCACTCTTCGTATCCAGAACTCTGCCATTTTGTTGACGCCTTCAGACCCAGAGACGTTTGGCCGTGTACCGTCAGCCCCATCGAGTGGTTGAAGAATGGTAACATCGTCTTGCCCACTGTTTTGAACCTGACTAACGGCCATGACCCAGGAACCTCGATTGAATTCCTTTTCGGACGTTTATGCTCCGGCAATGTGTTCCAGCATGATATTTCTATGCGGAGCTTCGCCGAGAGACATGCGCTGAATGACCCAAGCCGTCAGCACGACAGCCAGACTACTGTCAATTCGTTCCCACCGCCAAGCTCGCCGCCGGATGAAATATATTCGCCTGAGGACCTCGTACCTCGCAACGTCTCTTCAAATCCCACGAGCAACATCCCCAATTCACTGACCAGACCTCATCCAGCCACCCAAGATGAGGCCGACACGGCGGCAGAGCAAAGTGTACAAGCATTCCAAGCCTTATCCCCCAGTGCTCTTAACGGTCACTTGACTGAGCCGGAGGTTGCCAAGGACGCAGAACACCGGACCGAAGCTCGCCAAGCGGCATCACCAAGCTCGCACGAGGACTGCATAGCAGAGCCAGAACCACACTCCACCAATCGCAAGCGGAGCTTCAGTGACTTTGAAGATGAAGAAGCAGATGAAACTGGCTCGCAAGCCCCCAACGAAGCTTCTGAATCATCCAGCTCAGTCATCTCGGAGCGGCACTCGCTGGCACGAAGTGATGCATACAGACAAATGCTTCAAAACATAGCCTCGGATACTTGGATTCCGATTTACCTGATATCTACGAGCAACGAGTATACCACAATGGATGAGGAGCTCTGATGCGCACCATTCTCGCAGCTTCACGACAGGATGCACCCACGTACACCCACTGGGTCGAAACCCCCACCGGCCAGAACGAAAAGGATATTCCAGTAGCAGTTTGATCTACCTACACCCACCCAATTGACTCGGCGATTCTCCGTTTGGGCCATTGTAGCAGCTCCAGAAATTTTGGTTGGCCAGCCAAGCCTGCCTCTATCTCGATAATCGTTTGTCCAGCCCAGCCTCTCATGAACCAAAAGTTTCTCTCAACCGCTGCGAACAGCACAATGAAATAAGCAAAGACGAGGAGCGCATGGGGTCTGTGTGCGCTAAAGTCGATGACGATGCTGTCATCAATGACATACAGCCAGAAAAACACGGCTCCTGGTTCTACATACGTCCCGGCAAGCGAGAAAAGTCTGACGCCAGTTTGCAAATGCTTGACGGCTTCGAGGTAATGCTTGACGCTACTCGAGGGGAGGTCAGCTTCTTGGAAGGCTCGGAGTCTTTGAAGCTCGTCCCAGGTGTCCGGTGACAGGAGCGTGTTCTCGAGGGGTGGGCAACTGGTTCCAATTATCACTTTCTTGGTTTTTGTCTTGCAATATGTGTTGACAGATTACTTACACGTCAAAATCATCCTCAACGTCTGTTGTGAACACGGCATAGACAACCGGGGCGAATGGTGTTCTCACAACGCGGGGAATAATCGGTTGCAAAGTTGTCCTGATGCCTCTGAGGAGCCCAGTGAGTTCCATGAGATTCCGGATGGGGTCTTCCAATATGCGGTTCTCCATGCGAGTCGGGAGGGTGAGCATCTGCAACACCACCACGGATGCGAAGCTAAATACGGGCATCCAGTTTGTTGCATTAAATGTTTGCAGTTCGCGACGATAGCCCTCGGAACCCAGCGTTTGGTGATAGTCAGCCAAAGGCAAGTAGATACCGCGGCTGGCGGGCATCAGATACGCCTTGTGAGCAGCGGCGATGGCGAGGAGGCCGTGCATCACGAAGGGGGTGCTGTAGCCCTCTCGGGGAACGGCGACGGTCCAGACGTGGACCAAGTCCTGCCGGACCGACAAGGTGTGGGCGGTTACAGTGCAGTAGTGGTGCATGAGCTCGCAGTCACGGCTCCAGAGCTCTTGTGGAGGGAACGGGGCGATCGGATCCGAGGGGCTGGGATGGCTGAGGCTCATGGGCTCTGCAGAGGAGCCTGTTGCATGGCCATCCGTCGAACCCGGGGTCGAAGGCGTCAGGTTTGGGAACAAAGCAGAATCTCTGTGACGACTGGTCGATGCAGGGGATTCTCCGGGGTCTCCAGTTGGCGCTGACAAACTGCAAGGCACACCATGTCTCCGGCAATGAAAGCATGTGGGACGGACTTCATCGCACTATCATATCGTCATCAGCCATCACTCGAGACCTCAACGGGTAAAAAAAGGGTTCTTGAGCAACCCGCGGAACTATATCTTGCTGAATCTCCTGGTACAGGTTACCAAAGAAGAGTTTGCAAGGTGCTCTCAGATGTGATCTGGTATGACACGTACCTTCACCTTGCGCCGCTTACAGTTGATGCACCCGGTTCGCGACTTTGTGTGAGATCTCCGCGTCGACATTGCTTCTTCGGCTCCGAAATGCGCGGATTCGCACAAGAGTAAGCAAGGAAAGCGAACCAAGAGGAGAGGCAGGGCGAATAAAAGGCTTCGGAAGGACCAAACTGGATGAATAAGACACGAGTTTCCGATGCCATTACGAGGTTTCTTTGCCAGAGATGGATGGAATGCGACGGGGAGCGAACCCGACCCGAATACTCGGAAATCGTCGCTCGGTGCGCGTACCTCGGACCCGCTAGACCAACCCTGGTTAGAAATGGTCTCACTGATCCCTGTCGCCACGACGGACCTGGGGAATAAGCAGAGCGATTCAAGGGTTTGAGCGGGCTTGCGGCTCCATCCCGCCCCGCTGGGCTGGGGCTGCGCAACAAATGTTTGGCAACATGAAGGCCAATATCATGGCTATTTGAAGGATTCTGGCTTATCATCTGGGGCAGTTGAAGGGGATGCGAGATGTTTCCGAGATATACGAGTATGGACGCGCAAGCAAGATCTGTGGAGCTCGATTGGAAGGCTGGCTAATTCGGCATTAAAAGAGCCAGCCGCCTTGAAGAAAGTCGAGATGTAGCAGAGCAGATTCACGACAGATCTCGGTGTCGACAAGCCTAGACCAGCCCAGTCTTGCGCTCTTTCTTTTTCTTTCTATTTTCTCGCGACGCATCGGCCTACGTTCCTTTGACAGCCGGCTAGCTTCACTCAGTCTTGACGAAGACGACTCCATCACGAGCCCCTCACGCTCTGCCAGTCGACAGCCACCATGGACGAGTGCAACCCCAACTACAAAGATGCCGTCTGGGCCTATTACCGATTTGAACCTTCCAAAGAGGCCAACATCGTATTCGTCGTTCTCTTCTCCATCTCAACCATCCTCCACATTCTCCAGATCCTCAAGACGCGAACATGGTATCTGATGGCCCTCGTCCTGGGCGGATGTGGTACGTTTTCCCACCCAGCAACGCTGTGGAAGTCTCCAATACATATACTGATGGCAATGGATCAACAGCCGAGATCATGGGATACATCGGTCGAGTAATCAACGCGAACCAAGAACCGGGGTGCTGGACGCTGGGCCCGTACATCATGCAGAACGTTCTTATCCTGATAGCGCCAGCCCTGATGGCGGCGTCCATCTACATGATTCTGGGGAGAATTATTCTGTTGACCGAAGGAGAGCAATACGCACTCATCAGGCGGCGATTCCTCACAAAGATCTTTGTGTTTGGCGACGTGACCTCGCTGCTGCTTCAAGCAACCGGTAAGTCACTGATCACCTTGGTGAACCTTGCAACGTGAAAGCTCATTCTCCCCTTAGGTGGTAGCGTCATGGCCATCAACTCAGATTTCATGAAGACGGGAGAAAGCGTCATCATCGGTGGCCTCTGGGTACAGCTCGTCTTCTTCGGGTGCTTCATCGTCGTCGCCGCCGTCTTCCACCGCCGCATGCTCCGCGCCCCGACCGTCAAAGCGACCGACCCCCTCGTGCGGTGGCAGACATACCTCATCACGCTATACGTGACAGGCGTACTGATCTGGGTGCGAAGCTTATTCCGCGTGATCGAGTTCATTCAGGGCAACCACGGGACACTGATGCGCAGCGAGGCGTGGGTGTTTGTGTTTGACGGGCTGCTGATGCTCATCGTGCTGGTGTGGATGAACTGGTTCCATCCGAGCGAGATTGGGTTGCTCCTGAGGGGAGATGAGCCGATCACGAATGGGCTCGAGTTGATCAAGCTTGGGGCGGTTGGGAGGAAGAGGGCCACGACGATGGAGAGCCTGTCGTCGGGACAGGAGATTGTTCCGGGGCAGAACGTCTAGGCTGTTCGTGGGGGGGTAGTAGGGGGTAGGGTGATGTCAGGGAAATGGGGCTTGGTGCTCGCAGATGAATGAAAAAGGGCTGGTGGTTTTGCGTCCTTGCAAGGCGTTGGGTTTGATAAATTGCCTAGAGTTGCCCTGGACTCCGGGTTCTGGGCCGGGGCAAGTGTCTGCTTAGGATGGTTTCCCTTCCTTGTTGGCTTTGTCTCTTTTGTAATGTTAATAGAACAGTCATAGACATAGACTATCGAGGTTTCTAATCTCTGGATATGGTTTGAACACGTTTCAATCTTTGACGCTTCGTGCCATGATACTTCGGTTCTGGAAGGCCTCCCATCATGACACCGAGCTATAAAACGATCATGATACTGACCGATAACCTCCTCTCCTCTCCTCCGAGGACCTCCTCCAGACCCACTGAATACAGTTCACGATCTCGACCGCAATGAGTGGGGACCTACCCCTGCAACGGCCATTGATGCCATAGCTACAGGGCACTCCGACCAGCCACAGCCAATGGAAAAGTCAGCAACGTCATTGACGCCGTTTAACGCGACCTGGATCTGAGACGGTCCACGTCGGAAAGCTCTCCCTCTCAAACAGTCACAGCGGAATTCGCGACCGAGAGGCGGCCAGTGGAAATGGCGCGATGTCACGCTAGGAAGCGAATCGTCGGGGTTTTAATGGGCATCTGACGCCCGGAATCCGCGGCTTGTGAGTTTGGGGGCTTGTCGACGCCATGTCAGCTTCTACATGAGCATCGTCAGCGCCATCTTGATTGCCAGCTGGCTCTCCGCCTTTTCTCCCTCTCTGCTTCCCTGCTCCTTGCTTCCTCGTTTGATTGAGTTTTGGGAGCTATAGCAGGCAAGGACGTTGTCCAGCATCTCAACTTCTCTCCAAAACCCCCCACCAAGTGACATCACCATCGAACATCATGGCCACTCTCTCCGATATCGTCGACTCTCTGACCTTTACCCGCCTCTTCATCTACGGCGCCCTCTTCCTCGTCATCTCCTTCATCCTCGACTCGGCCGGCCAGCCTCGCTACCCGGCGCAGATTCCCGTCCTGGGCCACGGCTCGCGGGGCTGGTTCACCAAAATCCGGAATAGCTTCGCATACTTTACCAAGCACCAGATCTGGATTGACGAGGGCTACGAAAAGGTACACCCCATTCGGGCCAGCTTCCCCAGTGACTCAAGGCTAACGAGCAAATCAGTATGGCAAGAAGGGCCTCCCGTTCATCGCCCCCGCGCCCATCTCCCGTCCTCCCGATGTCATCCTCCCCCGATCCCAGATTGCCTGGATGATGGACCAGCCCGACCACGTGCTCTCGGCATCCGAAGCCCACGATAGGATCCTCTACTACGAGTACAACTTCCTCGGGGCGGATCTCGCACTCGAGCCCTTTGCGAACCGCGTCGTGCACAAGTATCTGGCCCGCCATCTGCCGCTGCTGATACCCGCCGTGGAGGAAGAGGTCAACGCTTCGGTCGAGGCTGCGGTAGAGATGCTGATGAACAAGGCCACGGCCGGCGACGACAAGGCCAGGGAGGGCAATATCGATGCAGAGGGATACGTCAAGGTCAACCTCTGGGATCTCTGGCTCGCCATCATCCCCCGCGTCACGAACCGCCTCCTCGTCGGTGCCCCGACATGTCGCGATCCCGTCTTTCTCCAATCCATGGTCCGCTTCACCGACGATGTTGTCCGGAATAGCTTCCTCCTTCATGCATTCCCGCACATCCTCCACCCTATCCTCGGCCGCCTCATCACCATTCCAAACTACCTCCACTGGCGCACCGCCTCCCGCAGAGTGATGCCGATCATTGAGCAGCGGTTGAAGGATATGAAGCGGAAAGAGGCTGGGGACCCCGAGTTGAAGGATTGGAACCCACCTGAGGACTTTCTTACGTGGGATATCCGTCTGGCGATGGCGGAGGGCAAGCCATTTGAGCTTGACCCCGTCGTCATCTCCAAGCGTCTCCTCCCCATCAACTTTGCCGCTATTCACACCACTGTCCTGACGGGCCACTCCTGGATGCTCGACATCCTCTCGTCTCCGCCCTCAGCCGGCGTCATCGACACCCTGCGCGACGATATCCTCACCCACAAGCCCGCCCAGGGCCACTGGACCAAGCACGCGCTATCCTCCCTTCTGCGCATCGACTCATCGATCCGCGAGTCCCAGCGTCTGAGCAACTTTGCCGCCAATCTTGTCGAGCGGCAGGTCGTCGCGCGCGAGGGCCTGCACAACCCAGATTTTGGATGGACGCTCCCCCGCGGCGCGTTTGTGACGGTCAACCTGCAAGGCACTCACCACGACGAGGAGATCTACGTCGACGCCATGAGCTATGAGCCCTGGCGGTACTCCAAGATCAGGGAGAACTGGGAGGCCAAGACGGAGGGTGAGAAGAAGGCAAATGAGGGCGAGGGGAAGAGGGCCAGAGGGTTAGGGATGGTGACGACGAGCGATGCTCACCTGGCATTTGGGCATGGGCGACATGCTTGGTGAGTTTGAGCCTTGGCTCTTTGTCCCCTTTGCGATGTGAATGATGCTAACTTGATGTGCCAGTCCCGGGAGATTCTTTGTCGCTCACGAACTCAAGCTCATCATGGCGGCTTTCCTGCTCAATTACGATATCAAGATGATTGAGAAACGACCGAAGCCTCAGTGGCTAGGGGCTACAATCATCCCTCCTCTCGATGTTTGCATTGAGATTCGACGGAAGCAGCCCGTATGATGTGCCATTAACTTGGATATCACGGTTATCGCGAAGAACTACGTCCACCACGGCAATCCCTTCATCAATGTGGACGACCCCATTCTTTTTGTCGTTCGCAACCTCGACAAGGCTTTACCAGTCCTCCACTCCAACTCCCGTATTTGATGGTGGAACACATCCCGCGCCATAGGACAGACAGCAGTCCTTCCTCTGGGCAATATCCAACACGGACCGCTTAGAATATCGACTGCCGTCAAGGCCAGAAGGATCATCCAACAGGTTCCAGCTTATCAGCGCTCGGCCTAGTTATGGCATGCACCGAGGGGAATCGCGGATGCTACACTCGAGAGCTACCAGTGCTCCGCGGCCATAATGCCCATCTCCCGGCTGCGCATCGGACTACTGATGTCTTTGGATAGATAGATTGGCATACCAGCGAAGCAGGCTACGTAGTCCTTGAGGCCAACTCACTTGGGGATAACGCCGTCAAAGGCGTACGGTATCGAGCTGCATGGCGACTGGTTTCTGGCCCCCCGAAACAGAGAACGGGCGTATGTAGTCATAACCGCTTGCGTGTCAGAGCAGCAGGATCATATCAAATAGGAGGTTCCCCAGAGACGCAACGCGTGTGGGCGGGTAATGCACTGTAGCTATCAGGCAGTATATCAATACCAAGCCCATCATCTACGGTGCCTGCAAAGCTCCAAACCATCCTCCATCATCCATTCTATACTCTACAAATCAAATCCCAGCCCCTCCGTGTTCCCCAAGAACACTCCCCCCTTCTCCCCCTCCCTCAGCAAAGCCCCGACATCGACCCTGCCACCCGTAATGTACCGCTCACTCACCCCCAGATTCACCCTCCTGCTCAGCTCCTCCCTCAGCTGTGCCTTCAGAGCTCCCATCTCCGCCTTCGACAACCCTTTCGCCGCCTGCTCTTTTCTCTTCCGCCCGCCGCCTCGTCCGCCCCGGCCTCCGCTGTTGACAGCATCGAGATCGTCAGAGTCGTACTCAACACCCAGCTCCTCAGCAGCGTTGCGGAGCCAGGTGTCGTCGCTGTGGGCCTTCTCCTTGGCGAGAACCGAATCGGCAATGCGCTTGGCGAGGTCCACGCGCGGCTTGAGCCGAGAAGCCATCTTCCTGTCCAGCGGCAGCGTCTGGATAAAGTGCTCGCGCTTAGAACCAGCGCTGCGCTCAGCGTGCACCTTGCTTGCGAGACGCCGCGTGGGGAGCACTTCATCCGGGGCGCAGAGGATCACGCTCACGCCGTTGGACTCGCCACGCGCTGTGCGGCCTGAGCGGTGGATGTACGTGTCGGCTGAGCGGGGGACGTGGTAGTGCAGCACCTGGTCGACCTCCTTGATGTCGAGACCGCGGGCGGCGACGTCGGTGGCGATGAGGATCGAGTTGCGCGCGGCGGTGAAGCGCTCGAGGGAGCGGAGACGGGCCTTTTGCGCCATCTGGGAGTGGAGGGGCAGGGCTGCCAGGTTGAGGTTCTGAAGGAGAGGCGTGAGGCGACGGACGGCCGAGATGGAATTTGTGAAGACGAGGCTGCGGCGGCCGGGGTTGAGCAGGAGGACAGTGTAGAGGTAGAGGTCCTGGGATAAACGTTAGCGTGATGATACCTCGTCTTGGTATGTTGTTCAACTCACCTTCTCCATGGCACCACACTCAATCAGCCCTTCTCGCAAACCCTCGGCCATCTGGCTCACCGGGTTGACATCAATGAACTTGGGCTCGCCCCGGAACTTGAGGCACTTCATCAGATACGCCATCTTCTCCTCGTCATTGCCCGTTCGCTTGCCCTTGCCAGCCAACTTGGTCTGCAGATCTTTGTCAAACGTCGCCGAAAAGACAAGCGTCTGCCGAGCGCTCCTTTCCTCCTCTTCCTCTTCATCAGAGCTCTCCTCATCGTCGTAATCATCATCTCTAGGGCTCTTCCCATCCAGCGCCCCGATAATGTCCTCGGCCTCCTTGAACTGTCCTGCCTTGAACAGCCGGTCCGCCTCGTCGACAACGAGGAACTTGATCTTGCAAAACTTGCGCTGGAGGGCAGCATCACCGCTGAGAACCTCCCAGAGACGTCCCGGCGTGCCAATGACAATGTCCGCCTTCTCCAGCTGCCGCTGTTGCTTCTGGATGCTCAGGCCACCCGTCACAACGCACACATACGGCGCCGTGGGAAGGCCATCGCACAGAGCCTTGAGATGATCACCCAACTGCTTAGCCAACTCACGGGTCGGGCTCAGCACAACCGCCATCGGCCCGTTCTTCTTCACATCCGAGCCCCCCTCATACAGCTCCAACCACCGCTCCACCATAGGGATACCAAACGCAAGAGTCTTTCCAGAACCAGTCTGAGCCTTGCCGATCACGTCTTCGCCAGCCACAATCTCCGGGATCGCCTTCTCCTGGATCAGGGTCGGCTTCGTAAACTTGAGCCTCGCGATGGCCGAGAGGATCTGCGGTGACAGGTTCAGAGGAACCCAGGCCGCCACGTCGACGTCTTCTTGGTCTGCGAGGTCATTCCCATCGGCCAGCGCGTCGAACGTGTTGGCCCCGCGTTCAGCGGACTTTTGTACGACTTTCTGGGCCTTGACCAGCTGCTCGTCTTGCTTGTTGGTGTTGTTGTTTGGAACGGCGCCCAGCTTCTGTTGTTGTTTTTGTTTCTTGTTTTTCTTGCCGGTTTCTTCTTCCTCTTCTGTGCCTTTTTTCCGTTCTTTTGTCCCAGCCTTGCTCGAATTCTTCCCTTGAGACCTCTCGCTCTCCATGCCAGCTTCACCACCGCCAGTTTCGCTGGTATCGAGATGCCCGCCCTCCATAGGGTCGTCGCCAAAGCCTTCAAAAGATTCGTCCTCATCGCCGGCCGCGTCGTCGTCGTCCTTTATCTTGTTCTTCTTGTCCTTGTCGCCGGCCACTAGAAACTGGACCCGACCACCATCCTTTACCACGTCCACACCCTCAATCACTTCAAGCCCGCCAAAGTCTTCTCCAACGGATTCCCAAGCGAGTGACCCAACGTCGACGGCGCGGCGGGACGCTTTTCCGCCCTTGTTCGCCTTGTTGCTCTGCGACTTCGACGTGGACTTGGAGATGTTCTTGGATCGCTTCGGGGCGGGGCCAGTCGTGGTGGGAAGCTTGCGCTTCTTTGAGGGGGGGACCATCGGATTCTGGGAGGGCGCCTCTCGTCAAGGCGATTCTTGCCCTTTCTTGTAGTTGTCTTGGTTACTTTTGGTGTCCAGAACTCGGTTGCACGGCGTTTCTCGTGGTGGAGCTGACGGTCAATCAACCTCTGGGCAATTTTTTTTTCCCCAGATCTTATCGCTCGTCGGCGAAAATTGTCGCCGATCTACCGACTCCCCACTGTCATATCCCGCCTTCGTCAACTTATCGCTTCCAATCATCCAGGATGATCAATGGTCAGAAAGACCAACAATATTAGCCAGCATTCGCATCAGCCTAGGGAACAAGTCTACAGCATATTAATGCAGTCTTGGTTTGTTTCTAAGCTAGAGATTCTTGAAAGTGCCAGCATTATTAACCCGCAATCTCGTCATCACAACGCCCATCTTCAAAATATCAGAGAACTTCAGATGTGAAACCCAAGGAAATTATCTTTCTCTTCCGTCAAGGAGACCCAAAAGGCAAAATAATACTGCTGCAATAACACTTGCGTGACACATCCCTTCCCGTTCCGCCACCCCATGCCATCTCCTTTCAATGCCCAGATAGTGATATGAGTACATGCGTACCTTTTTTCTCTTTGTTGTACATCTCCATGCCATAACCATGCCACCGCATCAGCACCCTGTGCATCATCAGTGAGCTCCACGCGCCCTCTTCGCACCACCTCCAACCTCAGAGTCTCCCCTCGGCCGCTTGTTTCCTGGCTGGAAATCGTTGGCTCCCGGGTTGAGGCCCCCACGACCACCTCCTCGTCCTCCTCGTCCACCACGACCAGCATGGCCTGCTGCGCCCTCCTGGCTGCCGCTCGCTGCTCGCTGGCTTGGAGGCACATAAGCTCCACCCCTACCGCGACCACCGCCACGAGGCATGGGAATACCTGATCGTACGGGCTGTTGCGCCTGTTGTTGTTGCTGCTGTTGCGGCTGAGGAGGTGGTTGAGGCAGGGTATGCACACCAGTTGTCGCTCCCGCTTCAGTCTTAGTAGCAAACGGGTTTCGGGCGTCCCCGGCCGCAGCGTTGGCTGGAACAACGAAGGGATTGTTAGCCTTCAGCGCAGGAATTCCACTTGTAGGTGTCTGAGCAGCCTGCCCTGGTTTAGCCTCCGTCGTAGCTGCAGGGGTAGCTGCCGGCGTCGCTTGGGGGGCTTTCGCAGCACCGGCCGCAGGTGTTGCGGGCGATGGCGATGGGGGAACACTCGCCGTTGAACCTTGTCTCAAGGGAGTAGGCTTCGCGGCAGCCGGTGTGGGAGGCGGAGCCTGTGCAGTCTTGGCCACCTCCCAGACCTCGACGACGGGCTTCTGGGGCGTCTCAGACGCGGCCTTCTCCACAACACCAATCTTCGCGTTGGCCGATCTCAACTTGTTCTCGGCCATGTTGATTCGCAGAGTAGACTTCTTGGACTCCATGAGCTGAGCTTGTTCCCTAGCCGATGTAATCTTCGATTCGTACTCGGTCTTCAACGTCGACTCCAGCTCCGTCTTCAACTTGGAACTCTCCACCTCCAATTTCTTCTTGATGTTGGCCGCAACTATGTTCTTGACAGTTGGGTTCGTAGCCAAGAACTGGCGGATGCCAGCATCATCAAGCTGAGATGGTCCAACGGACGCAGGTGTTGCGGGTACTGCCGGGGCTTCAGCCTTGGCGGGAGTCGAAGGAGGCTGCTGGGTCTGCTCAGGCTGCTCAGCCTTTGCGGCAGGTCGGGCAGTGGAGTTCTCGGCCAGCCAGATCTGCTTCTCCTGCTCAAACTTGAGCTTGAGATCTTCATCCTTCTTCTTGTACTCCTCCTCCATTCTTGCCCGGCTCTCCCTCAGCTTAGCATTCAAGGTATCGCGCATCCTGTCGGAACGTTCCTTGATGGTGCTCTGGATTTTAGCCTCGACCTCATTGGCCTTTTGCTCATACTCCGCAGCCTTAGCCTCAGCAGAGGCAACCTTCTCCTCTAGGACCTTCTTTTCCTCTTCCGAGACTCCAGCAGGGGGCGTCTCCGTAGCCGTGGCAGTGTCTGCAACAGCAGCCGGCTCAGTGGTCTGGGGCACGACCTCGGGGGCTGCTTGAGCTGCTTCTTGCAACTTCTTGGCCGCCTCGTCTCGCTCAGAAACAGCGGTCTGCAACTCGGTTCGGAGCGTCTCCAGCTGTTGCTCGGCTGCCTCTTTCTGGCCGTTCACAGCATCAAGCTCCTTACGAGCATCGGCAAGTTGCTGCTCCAACTGGGTGACAACCTCTGAAGAAACAGAAGCTTCGACTGCCTGCGCAGGCGTAGGCGCCGACTGCGCGGCTTGTACTTGTTGTCGCAATTGCTCCACCTCCTTCTGGAAGGTTTGGATCTGGTGTTCGAGCTCGGTCTTCTGGTTCCCAGACTCCTCCACCTGCTTCTTGGTGCCCTCGAGCTCGCTGTTCGTCTGGTCCAAGGTTTCCTGGAGGTGGTTGGCACGCTGAATGGCCTCGTTCTTCTCTCCAGTAAGCTTTCTTGACCGCTCCTTAGCCTGCTCCACAAGCCTGCCGCGACTCGTAGCCCAGTTGTTCCTCTCAGTCTCCAGAGTAGTCTCGAGCTCGGAGATCTTGGCCTTGAGAGGCTCTTCGCCCTTCTTCAGTTCATCGCGCTCCGTCTCCAGGCTGGTCATCTTCTCTTTAAGCTGTTCCATCTCAGCCGGGTCAACTCGGCCATACTTGGTCAAGATGCCCTCGGTTCGCTTCTGCCATCGGTCGCGGTCCTCTTGGATTTGCTTGATCTCATCCTCAAGGAATGACTTCTGAGTCTTGAGGGTATCGATTTCGGCCTCAAGTGGCTGGATTCGTGCTTCCATCTCTTCAATCTTGGCGTTCTTCTCAGTGATTTGATCCTTCAGTTGCTGGTTCTCGTTTCGGAGAGTCATGCTGCTCTCCCGGTACAAGTTGAGCTCATTTAACTTCTCCATCAGATCCTGGTGTGTCATCGACGTTCGGCCGCTCTGGGCAGCCTGGGTGCGCTCCTGATCAAGCTTGAGGCGCGCTTCATCAAGTTGCGACTGGGTGTACTCGAGTTGTTGCTGAAGACGCTTGGATTCCTGAGCCTTTAGGTCATACTGCACCTCGAGGATCTCCTTCTCACGTCGAAGGTAGCTGTTGAGTTCGCGAAGGCCCTCCGTAGCGTCTCCGATCGGAACCGGTGACATTCTCTCGTCATTGTCATCGTCGTTCTCATTGCGCTTCTGCTGGAGTGCTGCAACCTGTGCAGTCAAGCCCTCGAGTTGCTGGTGAAGGATTTTGTTCTGCGAGTTGACATCCTCACGTCTTGTCTTGAGTTCTGCCATCTCCTGCTCCAGTTGCTGTCGACGATCTTCCCAAGAACTCTCGCTTTGGGCCAGAGTGACCTTGGCCGACTCCGCCTCGGACCTCAATGATGCGGCGTCGCTCTTGAGTTGGTTGTGTTCAGATCGCAATTGCTGGACAAGCTTCGCAGCCTCGGCATGCTTAACAAGCTCTTGCTCGTAATCCTGCTGGGCCTTGGAGGCAATCTCAGCCTGGGCACGAAGATCCTGCTGATGATATCGAGTAGCCTCCAGGTGCCGTGCGCTCTCCTCCTTAAGGCGGTTGACCTCTTCCTGCAAGATCGCCTTTTCATCGTCGTACCTTCTCGCAACCTCGCCCTGGGCATCGCGGAGGCTAGACAACTCCGTGTTGGATCGGGAGAGCTCTGCAGATACGTCCTCGACTCGCTGTCCGAGCTCCTTGACCTTGGCGTCCTTCTCCTCAATAATCGCTTCCATCTCTTGTTGGTATTGTCCTTGAGATGCGCGGATGTCCTCCAGGGCCTCCTCGTTGGCCTGACTAAGTTCCTTGAACTGCTCCGCCTGGGCCTTCGCGTTCTCGAGATGAGTGTTGGCCATATCCAGGTCTCTCTTGAGATCAGAAATCTCAACATTGAGCTCTTGAATCTCAGCCTCAAGCTGCTGCTGATGCTCGCCGACTTCGAGAGTACCGGGCCGGGGAGTCGGTCGAGGCTGCAGGCGGCCGGCTCGTTCCTCGGCATTTCGCAGCTCAACTGTCAGCTCGTCCACGCGAGCCTGCAGGTGATCCCGACTTGTCTTGACACCAACATGCTCCTCTCGAATCTGGCTCAGGCTCGTCATGAGCTCGTCAATTCGCTTTTGGGACTCCTTCGCCTCAAACTCCTTCCTAAGCTGCAGCTTTTTCGTCTCCTCCGCCTCGTAAGATAGCTTTCTCTGAGCATCGCTGAGCTCCTGTTCCAGGCTCTCGATTCTGGCCTGGGCCTTTCGTCGCGTCTCGGATTCAGCCATGTTTCGCTCATTCTCAAGAGATTGCTGAGTCGAAAGTAGATTGTTGAGTCGGTTCTTCTCTTCGATGAGGTTCTCATTGTCCCTGCTCAGTCTGTCCTGGATGTCCTTCCACAGCTTCTTCTCGGCCTTGAGATTAGCAGCCTCATTGCGTACGCTATCGAGCAAGCCCTTAGCCTCGATAAGCTCCTCAGCAACTTGCTGAGTTCGGATATCCTGCTTGGCGGCAGTCTCGGAGAGTGTCTGGCTCCGCTTCTGAAGCTCGCGGTTCTCGTTCTGAAGGGCGACATAGTTGGTGTGCAACATTTCGCGTCTCTCGGATTCAAGCCTTGCCTCAGCGTGGAGTTTGACCTTGTCAGTCTGCAACGAGTTTCGCTCGGCTGATAGGCTGTCGATCTGGTTGCGCATGTCCTTGCGCACTCCATCTTGGGCATCGCGGAAGCTATCATACTCTGCTTGAAGCTTCCGCAAAGCCTCATTGAGAGTCTCGGTCTGCTCGGTCGCTTCGATGCTGGCCAAGGGTAAGCGTTGGCTGCCATCAAGAGAACTACGCATCATGGATGCTTCGTCTCCATTTGCGCCTCGATGCGGCAAGAGTCGTCGGAACATGTCTCGTTCGGTTTTGTAGCTCTCCATGGTGTTTCTGATGGATTTGACCTCCTCCGTCATGTGCGCCAGCTCCTGCTGAAGCTTCTCGACCATGTCGTGGTCTTCCTTTGCCTGATGCTTGGCTGCAATCGCCTCCTCGCTCTCCAGCTGCTCGGCGAGCTCTCGGGTAATGCGCATCAACTCTTCGTTCTTGGCCTGCAGCGACTGGATGTCCTTAAAGACGACCAATTTTTGGGTGATGAACTGGTGCGTATCAGACATGTCCGAGAGTGCCTCCTCGGTAATCTCTCCCTTCTCCAGCTGCTTCAGGCGGAAAGTCTCCTCTTCAGTGAGCTGGTCCATGCCCTTCTCGAGAGCGTAGATATTGAAGACAAGCATTTGGATCTGGGTGCCAAGGTCACGAAGCTGAGTGCGCTGAATATTGACCTCAGCTTGAACAGTCGCAAGGGCGCTTTCGGCTTTTCTCGCGGCTCTCTTGGCCTGGTCACGTTCCTCAAAGCTCTGCTGGGATAGCTCAGACATGCGAGCAATCTCATTCCGCAGAGTCTCGGCCTCAGTCTGGAGCTCCTGAACTTCTGGAGCCTTGGCTTCAATCGCAGACATCATGTTGTCGAGCTCTTCCGTAAGCTGTTGGTTGCGACGCCGCTCGGTGGCCAAAAGGGTCTTGACTTGGTATAGCTGGTCGATGGCTTGAGTTGCTGTGATGGCTCCCTTTCCTCGGATGGAAGCAGGGGTTCCAAATGGAGACGAGGGCCTCAGCATAGCACCGTTTGCGCGAGGCGTCTGGGGTGCTGACTCGGGTGGAGGAACGTTTCGCTCCATTCGTACCTGGAGCTCGTCAATTTCCGTCTCGAGCTGTCGAATTCGCTCCTCCAGGCTCGTCGAGTTCTGTCGTTCTTGCTCGAGCTCAACTCGAATGCGTCGAATCTCGTTTTCGTAGTTATCCTTGAGGCGCTCCTTCTCAGCTTCGAGCTCGCGCACTCGTTCCTGGTGTTTCTTGCTGAGCTGATCAGACATGTCGACAAGGCGTCTCTGATCCTCCAGCTCGTGTTTATAGCTCTCGATAGTTTGAGCAAAGGTTCCCTCCTGTTTCTGGAGCTTGACAAGGGCATCATCTGCCTTGGACTGCATGGCGTCAAGGCGTTCGCGAAGCTGCTGCTCGGTACGCTTCAGGGCATCGGCCTGAGATTGGATGTCTTCGTTCTGTCGCTGAAGCTCGGCGATGCGGGCACCCTTCTCCTTTCGGTACTTCAGCGCCTCTTCACTCTTGGTCTTGAGTTCGTTTTCGAGCCATTCGCTGTTCTTTCGGGCCAAGTCGAGCTGCTGCTGGAGCGACTCCTCGCGGTACTTGGCGCTGTTGAGCTGACCCCTCGCGTTCTGCTCCGACTGCTGCAGAGCGGTGATCTCGCGGGAGAGCTCAACATTTCGCTGGTGTTGCTTGGTGAGCTCCTCGGTGATAGTTTGGTCGCGCTTATTATTGGATTCGATGATGCTCAGGTTCGTGCGGTTCGACGACTGGAGGGTCTCAATCTTATCGTTCAGAGCCTTGATCTCGGCATCGTAGTCCGACTTCTTAGCCTTGAACACTTGAAGTTCGTTTTCGACCGATTGGCGCTTCGTTTCTGTGGCAAGAGTAAATGTCAACAACCGCGCAGCCTCGTTTCGCGCACCCCGCCAGCACGTACCTTCATCCTTGAGCTGCTGTCTGGCCTCTTCAACATCTTTCAGGGCTTTGTCCGCAGTAGCCTTGAATGTCTGCGAGCGCGTCTCGGAGCTGCGCACCGCGTTCTCCAGCTCAATGTCGGTTTGGAGTTTCTCGGCGTAGAGGGTATCAAACTCGTGCGCCTTTGTCGCAACAGCCTGCAGGAGCGTGGTAACTAGATCGGCGGTCGGCTCCGTCGTCAGCGTCGCTAGCACAGGCTGATCGAGGCCAAGGTGGCCTGCGATGTAGGCGACGTCTACAGCCGCGGCGGCCATGGTCGTGATCGGATCAGGTCAACAGCACAGCTCTCGTCATTCCAGCAGCTGCGCGTTCCGGATTGAAAGGGCAGCTCAAAAGGGCCTCGACGCGATGAGTCGATTTCGCCTCGTATCCGAAAGGTTGTCGAAAGAGCGTAGGTGAGTGTGATGAAAACCCCTAACAAAGGAAAGGATTTCGTTGTTGGAGACAAAGAAATCTGCTGGAGCTTCCAAGGGCTGAAAGGTCCAGAGACAAGCCACTGTTTTTGGAAGTCAACACACCCAACTGCCTGAGGAGCAACGTGCACGGACCAGCGACGAGCTCCAACGTGGGCGGTGGAGTTGGAAGGAGGGTCCTGCGTCGCAATAACCTTTTTCCGCCCGATTTAGCTCTCCCGTCTCGAGGTTGTTTACCCTACAACCCGAAAACTCTAGGAAGTCCGATGAGCCCTATGAGGCGTGTATTTCTTCTATTTCTTGGTATTCAGGAAGACCTGGCGGTATCGTAGCAGTGGCAGGAACAGTGGTTCACTCTATTTCTCCATCAACCAGCCTGACTGCATGATAACCTCCAACCTCCACGAGGAGAACCAAGACCTGAGCCAGACTCCGAGCTACACTGAAAACGTCCATCTAGTCTAGGCAGTGCGAGATGAGAAGCAAGCATAGCTAGCTACGTTGCCCGGTAGTATCCCCGTAGCATGGGTCCATTGAATCTACGTACAATCATTTTTGAAGCCCTTCCCTGTCCAACGCAATAAACACCCCGAGCGCTTAAAGACCAACCCAACAAACGCCGGCTCAGAAACAGCATTACTCATTCGCCTTATACGCAGCCACCATCATAACCCAGCGCTTACTTTGCCCATCGGCCAACATTCGAGTCCAGCTCGTATGCCTCCACGGGCCCCGACTGAAATCCCATGCCTGACTGCGGATGATGTGTCGGCTGCGGGTGGGCAGGAAACTCGTAGACGGGCTGCCCATTCTGGTTGAACGCATATCCAGGGTTCTGTCCTTGGGGCGTCATCGGCGAGACGTAACCTGACTGCGGCGAGGCGTATGGACTGAGATGTCCCTTCGCTGGTAGCGACTGAAGCTCAGCCGTCGGTGCGTGATTCGGAGGAAGCTCTACGATGGGCTTCCCGCCGTCAAGCTCAGGCTTGAAAGCAGCGCCGTTCGAAGGCGCGTAGTAGCCGTTGCCAGCACCCGCGTTGTGTGTTCCAAATTCGTTGCTCCCCATGAGCTCTGGCTTGCCGGTATAGTCTGGGGGCCCGTCGTTGTTGGAAGGAATCTCTTCTCCTCGAGACTCACGCTGGCGCTTGCGTCTGATGAAGAAAACCAATCCGCCTGCGACAGCGATGGCGGCGACGGCACCGGCGATTCCACCTGCAATTGGCACGATGCTTCTCGAACCCTCCGAGTCGTCCTCAGCCTTGTCCTTATCCTTGCTGTCGCCGGCAGCTGACGAACCGGTCTCACCCGGAGTGCCGCTGCTGCCGGTTGCCGTCCCCTGACCTGAAGCTCCCGACCCTGTCGCAACCGGGCCAGTCGCTCCAGCGCCAGCTCCAGAGCTAGCCGTTGGGTACGACTCGGCTATGGATTCACCAACGGTAGCGACGACTTTGCTCTCGGCAGCGCTGCAGAAATACTCGAAAACCTCGATGGCAGAGGTTACGTTGGCAATGGCGGTGCTGTCGCAATAGTACTTGACCATTGAGGTCAGGCTACTGGATATAGCTTTGGACATTCCGGATTTGATGCACACACAGGAGGCCAGTTCTTGAGGGCCATCACCACACAGCCAAGAGCTTTGCTATTAGATCGTTAGTGGCGAGCGCAAGCACAACGAACGGGAAGTCCCACCTCCAACACAGCCTCTGCAACACCACTCTGAGCGCAGTCATCGAGGGACTGGTACTGAGACAAGGCGGTGATGTAGTATGTCACTGTGGCATGTGTCAGCCGGTGTATCTATGGGATGGTCTTGTCATGACTGACTATCGCCAGGAGGCTTATCTGGGGTCGCAAAAGATGTGGTGCCCTCGTTCATGGCGCAGAATTGATCGTAAAAGTTGTAGGCCGACGTGACATCCTCATTGTTGGAGCACGAGTATTTGACAGAGCTCCTGATCGTCTCGCTGATGTCACTCACAACCGCCTCTTTGCTGCAGACGCAAGGCGCGTTCAGCTCGGCTGGCTCAGGGCACCTAGAATAGGCCTATGCTTGGATCAGTAATGATCAAGGTTCCAGAAGTTGCACCCTCGGCCATACCGCTCCAATAACGGCGTAAGACAATGCCGATTGCGCGCACGGCGGCAAGTAGCCCAGTTCAGGAAGATCGGTGATGTAGGCTTCGACAACGTTGACCGTCGGAGAGGAGAAGGAGAGTGTGGTATCTTGATTGCAGTATTGCTCCATCAGGACGCTCGCGCTGGAAATGTCTTCGGTTGCGCTCGAACCGCACCCATACGTGATATCGGACGAAATAGAAGCCGCGACGTCGTCGAGCCTTGCTGTGTTGGAGCAGATGCACTCCTGCAGCTCAGTCTCCGAATCGCCGCACATGGTCGAGTAGGTCTGCATCGCAACGTTGTATGAAATGGCGCTGGAGGCACATGGCGCCTGCGAGGTTAGTATTCACAGTCAGCGACGAAGATCAGCAGTCATACCAGAAACGTGAAGATCTCGAGATCGGTCACGTAAACAATGTCTGCCGCGGTTGAAAGGGCGGCCAGGCTGGCCACACTGGCCAACGACAGCCCATGTAGGTGCTTCATAGCTAGAACCCAACTAAAGGAGCGTATTTGGCAAAGGAGGAGAGAGTGAGTCAAAGGAACGGCACCCTCAACCGAGGATCACAACCACGAGACCGAGCCACAGAGATGGAAGTTTCCGAGAGGAGAAAGAATCGCCAAAAGCCTCGCCAGCCCGCAAAATCCATTCGCATCATCGGTGGGGGAGTCACTGGAAGCCCCAAACGGCGCCTTGGCGAGTCCAGATGCAGCTGGCGTCGGGACCCCTGAAGCTAGCTCGGATGGCTTGCGAGCTGAACAACCGGCAGCATGCAACTCCGTGCTGACATTTTGCTTGTTCCTGCATCTGTTCCTGATTTGGTCCCTTCTTCTGCAGAAATCGACGGACACGACCTCGGATGAAATCATGCATATCGAGATGCCCATGGGCTGACTTTTGTTGCAAAGATTACCCATCTTCATCGCGAGAAACAGGTCAACCGGAGGGTAGTCAAACTCCGAGTGTGAAAAATCCAGGCTTGAACTTTAGCATGTCTGAGACGAGGCTTCGAGCCTAGTCGGCAAGAATGGTAATTGAGGCATGTCCATAGCGGCCTGACAATCACCGTTTCCGGCTGCTCAATGTCGCGTCCCTCTGAATGCGGATACCGAGCTGATGATATCGATCCTCGCAGTCGATGTCGGTATTCCATGTCGCATTCTCATAGGGCTGGTCGGAAGCGCGTCGAGCACAAACACTCGCTTGTCTCAACAAATCCCGCGCAGAAAATGGAGACTTCTCCATCCTAGAAGTGGGCGGTATTCCCAATGAAGCCAAGGGGGGGCGCCACTTGTGAGCCTGGGTGGTTGAAGCAGGCTGCCTCCCATTGGTTCCCCGAAATGAGCATTGAGGGACCCTGCAGCGTGCCAAACAACGCCAAGGTCGTGATCGGAAAGATGAACGAGTGAGCTGAGAGATTAAACGAGGCGGAGCGCTTTCTTTGCTTGTGATAGTGACGAAAGGAGTATGGAGGGCGAGGAGAGAATGACGGGTGGTGATGTTTGGATACTACTGTATGAGCGCTTAGTCACCCGTTTGAAGCCAGTTGTCAGATCACGTGGTACCCTGGATGGGCTCACCGCTTGCGGGATGGAGCTGGTAGGGCCTTCGGTCTCGGCAGTTGAGCTGATGACGTCGCCGGCTCCCTCCCGTCGGTTTCTCGCCATTCTCCAGGCTGGTCACTCTGAGCAGGGCGCTTGGAAAGAGGGCTTGGTCAAGTAATTCATTTAGGGTAATACTAGTAGATGGTAATATGTAGTAGAAAATCTGAGCAGTCGAGCTTCCATCTTAGCCACGCTGGTCTGTCTGTAGTAGGTATCCTTTGTTGTTGTTCCCGCCTCATCCATCCGACCGCCGCTATAAGGTATAGCCGCATCCAAAACGCCATGCTCGTAGGAAATAGTAGTGCTGGGGTAGTAATATATGGGTTATTTTTTGAACCGTCCAAATCTCGGGTATCCCAGAACCAACGCCAATTTGACCCTGCTCCGTGACCCCTGAAGCGTGAATTCGATAATCTGATAGTAAATGAAAATGACCGTTGCGGTCGTGTCCCAATCGTGGGAGGTTGTAGTCAATCGTCTCCTCTTCACAGTACTCGCACAATCTTGGGCAATCGGTACCGTGAGGGGCTGTCGTAGTACTCGCTGATCATACCGTGCGGAGCGGTGGCCCTTCGCACGGGCATCTTCCCTGAGGAAGAAGACGGCTTTCGCAAGTTGTTGCCGTTCTGGTCTGTCGCCGAGGACCTTCGGGGTTCGCGGCTCTGCTCGCGTTGCTGGCTGTGTCTATCGGTAGATGCCTGCCGTGATCGCCCCGAGAACCACGTCTCAGAGGAAGACCCTCTCGAGCTCGCTCGCGACCGCGACCGTCGGGGCGTGACGTAGTCCCAGCTGACAGACTCCTCGTAGATATGTTCGAGAAGGCCATCGTCTTCGTCATCGCTCTGTGCTTGCTGCTGGAGGCTGCTGCTGAGCGTCTCCCAGAGGTCGAGGCCCAGGTCGTCCCAGATGACGACGGCCTTGAAGAGGCGACGGCAAGCCTGGGTGCCCTCGGTCTTGTCGAGCTCGCCGTAGGACTCGAGCTCGCCTAGACTGGGTAGGTTGTCCCAGGCGATGGAGATCTGGTCGGACTGGTCCTTGAAGGGGGATCGCTCCAGGTAGTAGGTGAGGAAATCTGATGTCTCGGCCTTTGTGGCGAATTCCGCCTCCTCGAAGGCCTGAAGTCGGAGTTGCTCTTCCTTGGCCCGCTGCTCCTGCTCCTGCCTCTGCTTACACTTCTTGGGTCGGCCAAACAGCGGCACCTTGGGGACTGTGTTGTTTGATCCTCGAAGCATCGTTGCGGTTTGTGGTGATGGTAACAGTGTTGTTGTTGTGTGGTGTGATGAGTGTTGTGATGAAAAGTCGGGTATCGAGTTGGGTATTTGAACGTCGTAAGAAATGTGGCTGGTTTTGATGTTTGAGACAAAGAGAACAGTGTGAGTTGCTGTTGGGTATAACGGTGATGAAAAGCAAACACAGCCGGCCTTTGTTGACAATCGAGAGGCCAGCTCGTCGACGGGCTTTTCTGGGAATGAGCTCTCGAGAGTGGGTGGGACGTGAGGAGGGTCGTTGGGTATTTGAAGAGCAGAAAAAGGGTTTGGATGGGTATCAATCAAAAGATCCAGTAAACGTGATGAGGATCCGCGGCTGGTTTGAATGAACAGTGCCGTATTCCATTCGGGAGTTCGCGGGTCCTTGTTGGCGATCCTAAAACAACAACAGGATCTGCAGGTCGGATTCCGGGGGTCTGCATTTTATTATTGTTTCTGCCTCGCCATCCCCTCCCTCCTCTTCCCTCCTTTCTGAGACGCGAGAGCGGACCCATGCCACGGAGATGTCATCATTGCCTAGCCCAACGGTGTATCAAAGAGAGTTTGCCAAGCAATACAGCCCTTTTCCCAAGGACCCGGGCCGCCGAGAGAGAGCCGAGTTAACGAGGAGCCAGCCACGGGGTCTTGCTCGGAGGGGGGTGGGGGATTGAGGTTGCATGGATCCAATGGATACAAAGTTTGGGCCAGCTTCACATTTGTTTGGTAGGCGTTCCATTGGCCATTCATTGGTTGCCATCCCCCGGCCCATGCCAGTTGGGGCGCTTGCGGGTTTTCTTGGGGGCGGCATTGGGCAGACACTACCTCTGTAGCGGAGCCGCGGCCGCGCAATGTTCACGTTACCGGTGCGGACCGTGGTTTTGCTTTGCATTGCGGTGATTGCGGTATTCATTTTTTTCATCAATGCAGCCTTTTGACAGGCTTCTCACGGGGCTTGGGCCGCTGCTTGAAAAGTCCAATCGTTGACGTGGCTGTCATCCCGTCTCCCTTGAGTTTACTGGACGCGAGTTTGCCGACGAGTTTGGGCGAAGCCGCCGATCTCGGTGGAATGTGAGCATTCTAATCACAGGACCCCCATTGCCAACGGGAGGCGTTCTGGAGGCTTCCCTTTGGTACCCTCCCATCGTTCTCTATTGAGAGGTTGTTGCCGCCATCCCGCTGCGGTCTGGCCTCTGCCCTCCCGTTAGGGTGGTCTCGGTCCCTGATTCTCTCCCCGAGACTATTGACGATCTACCACGACCGTCCGTGATTCCGTCCCGCCATTAGTGGCATTGCCCGACTATTCCTAGTCTCCGCGTAACACGATCCCGCCCGTGCGAGAACAAAAACGAGATGGTGAGATTGGACGGGCTTTTCACCAGAACGTGTCAAAAGGGGGCACGGGGCAGGCCAATTCACCGCACGGTTGGGGAGGGGTTCCACCGGGAGGTCTTCCGGCGGAGAAACTACCTGGGAGCCACCGGGGCAGGGGACAAGGGAGAGGGCCTATTGGTGGCAGGAAACATTTCCCAGGCTCCCAGATTCATTCAACCGGTGGGCCGTGACGGAGCATCGCTTCCCGCGCAGCCCGCGGACCCAGCAATAAACCCATCGATACGTCGATACGGGGAAAAAGGGAGAACAGGACGACGCTATTCCAAGCGGCAAGCCTCAACAAGGCCCCGGCAAGTGCCGTCAAGAACCACAGGGGCCATGGGCTCCTTGCCCTTTGTGGGACCAAACTCCATTCCTGGACCTTGATTGTGATCGTCTGGTAGGGTTCACCGGGCGCCAACGCTCCGTCCTTGAACCAGGTCCTTGGGTCTATTCAAACCCAGCTTCAACCCTCTCTCCACTCCCGTCTTGACCACATGACGCCTCTGGACTTCAATAACGCGATCCAGAATCCCCAACTTCTGCCTTGGCCAGACTCGCCCAGAGACGAACATCAACAATGTGTTCTGCCACAGGGCTCCACCGCAGGCAGTTGACGCCTTTGCACCCTGGCCTCGTCCCGCGTCGCGAGGCGTCTGTCTTTGACCACAATGAAACGCACTCAGCACCTTACATCTTCCATTGACTTACTCGCACGTGCATATCCAGCAGCAACTCCAACCTGCACTGGAGCTACCCAAACCTCTCTCTACCGAGACGGACTTGGGTGCCTGGGCGGGAAGCTAATCCGGTCCAGCAGTCCGCTCACCGGAATTTCCGACAAATTTCCACTCTCGGTCTCGGAAAGATCCCTTGGCACGGCCTTTTTACTCAAGGTTGTCATGACACCCTCACTCAATCAAGGTTTTTGCAACTGCTTGGTGACAGGAAACTCTCTTTTCAACTCGGCTTCTTCCAGTCGCGCCCATTTCGACGGAAGCTACAGAAAGAAAATCGGGGTCATGAAGCACTCCGGGATCCCTAGGGCTCCTAATAATCTGCGTAGGTGGCTGCTCAATAGAAAAGCTGCAGGTTTCCTCCGGTTCGTCCTCATTTCAAGTTCGAAGTCAAAGTTGCGGACACATTCCATCCACCCGCCCAGAAGCACCACCCATCCATCCCTTCGACGAGCAACACATGATTGGTGCGCCTTGGGTTGCCTGAAGAGTCATCTCTGCAAAAGATACAATGGACGCGACGGAAGAGGAATGGGACTGAACGGCGAGGCGGAGACCGGAGGCTGCACGGCGTAGACGGCGCGGTGCCGGCGTCTCGGCGCCTGCCGTCAGACCTTTGATTCGGCGGGTGAGGAGGATTGTTCTGCCTGTTGAAGGCTTATTTGGAGGCCTTTTCATTCTAGAGGCTTTCCACCAAGCGTTTTTTTCTTGAATGGAATTCCTTCGCAAAGGCTTATTGACCGCCATGGAGCGTCTTGGCTTTCACCACGACGTCCACTTGTCGGTAGGTGTCAGGCGGTGCCTGGCGGATGGAACCAAACGGAGATGCAAAGTACGGGAGGCGCTGTTCCCAGGGAAGTGGTCAATGGCTGAAGTCAGTCTTTTTCTCTTTAAACTCTCATTTTCAAATGAACGAGGTTGTGCGAAGGTTGGCATCCAGATTTGGCGCATCAAAGAAAAAGGGGGCGGAGGCATGTTGACAACAGAAGCCTTTATGCTTGCTGAACCCTGAGCAGATCGAGATGATCATCACGGGACCCTTTGTTTGTCACATCTCGAGCTTGCAAGTGCAGAAACGAGCTTATTCTGTCGCCGAGCAAGGATTTCCCAGACGCCATGGTTCTGCTAGTCATTAATGGTGTTGCACGCTCGAGGCTCTGCCTTGCTGGTGGTGGTCGGCTGACAGTGTCAACCGTGAATCCCCTCACTTTTTTTTCTCACCACCACTGGCAAACACTGACCAGCACTGGCAGACGCCTGGCAAGCGTTTGAGCTCTGTAAAAAGTTTCACGCAAAAACTTCATCAGGCAGAAAAAAAATGGATAGACGAATTACCTCCCCCTTTCTTCCTCGTCACTGTTCACTTCTTTCATCCTCAAATCCATCGCCACAAAACCATCCGAACAGCAAACATCAACAAAACACGATATTTCATCCGGTGCTTCTTCTCGATTCCTCCTTCTAGTGAATTTCTTTTCTCACCATGATCAACCTCCTCATTACACTCATCCGCAAAATGTTCTTCCGTAAACGCCTCCGAGCGTACGACCCCAAAGACTTTCCGAGATACCACACCCTCTTTCCCCAGCCCAAGAGCAAGCTCGACATGCTTCTCGATTGCCTTCCCGCAGTAATGAGCTTCATCAACTGCAACTGGCAGCTTTTCCTCGTCATGTTCAACACCGCCTTGACGTTCCTCTGCATGGTTTGGCGCGATCCATGGGAGCTTCCCGCCGCTATCGACTGGATTGTGCGCGAGTACAGGTCCGCTGATGGCGCCAGAGTCACCCACGGTGGCTTGCTTGTGTTTTGGCTCTACCGCACGTTGATTTCTCTGAGCTACACCATCTGGGACATTCTGGTGATTGCGTTCCACCGCTGGGTGCCGTTCTACCGCCTGGTCTGGTCCGACAGACGGTACTGGTGGCGTGTTTCCATCCGTGCTGTGTCTATCGCGCTGCCTGCTATCGCGGACATCACAAGCTTTCTCATTGTCGGCGCCTTTGCCCTCGTCGTTCTCTATCAGATTGGGTTATTGCTATTCGGCCCCGCTCTCAAGTATGCTGCCAAGGAACCCGATCCTCAACCTCAGACGCCCACACGTACGCCTTCGCCAAAGAGCAACAAGCCTTCAACAGCTGGATACGTCAAAGTCTCGCCCAAAGCCAAGAAGTACCTGGATGCTCAGGACAGCACCACCGCTGAAGCAAGCGGCCCGGCACCCAAGAGATCTGCCAACTTTCAGTCTCTCGGCTTGAACAACCATTCCCTAAACAGCAGGGCAGCCGAAGAGAGCCGCGGCACTGTCCCACAGCAGGACGAGCTCCAGACAACGACCTACACCTCCAAATTGGAACGAGGCCAACTCGAGGCCAAGCACCTCAAGACGGAGTGGCTTGAAGCAGCCATCTCCTCTGTCCAGCACGAGATCACCCACATGAGTGACGACCTCTACAGACTCAAGCGACTTGTCAGTGCCTTCAACAAAGAAGCAAATGCCCGCCCGCCAACACCGAAGCCGTCAACTCTCAGCGGTTCCTTCAACAGTAACCACCTCGCCAAGATCCAAGACGAAAACGCCCGCGAAAAGCACCGCATCCAGCACACCATGGCCAACCACAACCCCAAAATCGAGATGCTGGCGGATCTTATTCAGCATTCGCACAGAAAATTCCAAGATGCGCTCCTGGATATCGAAGGTCGGGTCGAGCAGACCAAGAACGTGGCTGCCGTCCCCATGGGTAGGCGACTGCTGGAGTGCAAGTCCAAGATGGATGCGCTGACCGAGGGCATCACCAAGACCTGGGTAACCTTCAAGAACATCGAGGCTCGCTGTGGTCAGCGGATGGAGGAGCTGGATGAAGAGGTGGCCAGAATGGAGAGAATTAAGAAGATGCACAAGGTGAAGCGGGTTGGATCCTCCTCCGAGAACCAGATTTTCAGATGATGCTGCCTATGATTGATGACGACGATGATGAAAGCGATGACTAGCGATTGCTACTTTTTTGTACAATAGTACGACTGCATATACAGGATCAAGGGAACGGAGTTGGGCATTATGATTTCGACACACTTGCTTGTCCAAGGCGAAGGATACAGATATCGCTCAGGAAAGGCAGATATGAGAGCCAAAGGAGCTCAAACTCGTGTATTATAGACATGCCATTAGAAGAAGGCTCTTATAGAATGAATCGATGCTTTTATGCCAAATACTAGGACCCGGTTGCACGTGTGCCTTTTGATGATGCCTCGAGATCTCGCCCGTGATACTTACGAGACTCGGTGTTTCGTTTACACATCTGGCCTCCGTGCACAACACTGCCAGAATGCTGGTGAGTGTTTGCATTTCTACCTATCTAATGGTAGCCAAACGGACACCTGCACAGGCCCTCCATTGGCGATGACCCCTCAGGCAGCACCACTTCGACCTTAAGGAGCCCGTTCCGAAATTGGCATGAAAGAAGGGCTGTGATCCCCTTTCACCCCTCCACGCTTTTTCTCCCTTTCGCAGCGAACCACAGCATATCCAACTTTCATTTCTATCCACAATCGAGAGACGC
The DNA here is from genome assembly GCA_033030565.1 of Fusarium nematophilum. Lineage (NCBI taxonomy): Eukaryota > Fungi > Ascomycota > Sordariomycetes > Hypocreales > Nectriaceae > Fusarium > Fusarium nematophilum. The sequence goes on from JAVIXY010000091.1 coordinate 142,064, forward strand.
CGCTGAAAGAGAGGCTGAGTGCTGGTGAAAGCCAGTGTCCTCATCTCCGCCAGCACGATGCCCAAGCTCCTGGACCTTCCAACTGAACTTCAGATCCAAATCGTCAATGACTTTGATTGCCCTCGCGAAGCCAGCGCCTTTAGCCGTTGCAGCCGCACAACGCACGCGCTTGCTTTTGACAAAACATTCGACCTTTCGTTTCGGAAGCGCCAAGGGCTTCGACATGGGTCAAAGTCGGTTTTCACGAGCCTCCTCCATCATGCTGTCAGTAATGATTCACAGAGGATCATCAAATGGCTTTCGTCCCACGAGCTTGGCTACAAGATAGACGGGTGAGAGTCGTATCGGAGCTTTAGGTATGGATCCTTTGCTAACCTTTGCACCAGGTCTGTTCACCGAACCTTCCATGGAAGAATGACTTGTCTCCAATACGCTGCCACGGACGACGCCCCTAACGTGGTGGCTTATCTCCTTCGACATGGGAACAACGAGTACGAAGACGACCCGCCTTTTCTGCCTTTGTGTCTGGCCATTGCGCGTCCCCAGAGCAGTTTCGGCCACAGCCTTAACGAACCTCTCCTCATCGCAGCGCGCTACCGGATGCCACGAACCATACGGTTCCTGCTTCACAGAGGTGCTGATCCTAACGCCGTTGATAAGTTGGGCCTTGCCGCACTTCATCAGATCATCCAGAGAAGCGCTTCAAACTGGGAAGACCCTCGGCTGGACTGGAGAGCGGAGGAGACTCAAGCAGCTTCCATCTTGCTCCTTTTCGGTGCGGACCCGAACTTGCAATCAACAAGCTGCAGACTTCAGACTACCGGATATGATCATGCAGGTTCATCGAAGTGTGATGCCAGTGGCCAGAGGGCGCTGCACTTTGCAGTGGATACCAACCACTTCAAATTTGTCGACCTCTTGCTCAACTCGGGGGCCAAGCCTCACCTGCCCGACGGACATGGATTCCTTCCTCTCCACCTAGCGCTGGAGCGAGGATGCCACACCATCGTACGCCAGCTTCTGGATTATAACCCCAAAGCCAAGAATCTCATTATCGACAGGAACCAAAGGAGAACAGCCCTACACGTGGCTTGCAGATATGCTAGAGATGAGGCTGTGCTTCTGCTCCTCAAACGCGGTGCAGATGTGAATGCAACGGATGCCCTGGGCCAAACACCCCTTCACGAAGCGCTGACCCAGAAGTCTTACCAAGTTCACGATGAGTTGCTCAAGGTTCTTCAACATCTCATGAGGCATGGCGCTTCTCCGGAGTTGACTACCCCTGAAGGATGGACAGCACTCGATCTTGCTTTGGGACATCCTTTCAATCTGGTCCGAAAGATGTTTCGCGTCGAGTACGGGGCGCGAAAAGGCCCTGCTTCCACGAACAACGGCGTTTCAAAGGACAGCCCTGAAAGGGAAATTCTGTAAGGCAACCCCTGGTCATGGATCTTTTCGTCGGCGGTTTTAACCAGTTCTCATTTGCCATAGGCCATCGACAGGCATCTCCGATCAAGGGCTCTCGCCGCCACCACCAACTACAAGAACTGAAACACCTCGTAAGGGTCGTCATGGATTATCATCGACCTTATCCTCGCCGCAGATGAGAGCTGCTGCTGCGCGCTCCGTTACCATTTGGTCCAAATTTGATAGGACTAAGGAGCCGATGCAGCACGAGCCTGGCCAGGACACTAAGTTGTCTCTGAGAGCGTTTTCCGAGGAAACCCAGAAAAAGAAAAGGGGTGGCAAGAGGACATGGGTTCCTCTGCCAATGAGAGGATAGTCAGAGGGGCCAGTCACAACTTGGCTGAGAGAGGAGAGAGAAGTGAGTCCTGTGTATGATAGTGATAGAAAGGTAGCATCGTCATTTTACCTGAGAGGAGAGGACCTTGAACATCTCGGGCCATCATTTCAAAGCAAGGGAGCCAGCTGTCAGTAACAAAAACCAGGATTTCTTGTAGCCTTGCTCACTGTAAGCTTCCTGGCATGGTTTACGACGACACACAATCACTCAAGGAACAAAACCACACATATCCATATTCGAACACAAAGGCGTAGACGGAAAATGTTCTCTTGCTTGCTTGCTGCTCTGCTTCCCATCGGGTATCGGTACATCAACGAGAACGGAAAGATCATCCAGATCGTCAAACCATAGAGGAAAAAAGAAGACCGTCTAAGCGGCCGTAGCATTGTAAATCCGCCAGTGCATCGCAGCGTTCTTTCCACCAGCCTCAACAGCACAGTTGACATCGCCCTGAGCCGCCATCAAAAACCCAGCAGAGTAGTCGACAAGCGCCTGGTGGACGATGTAGTCGACATCGCCGTCACCTAGCTTCAGCGCCTCTTCTGCGCGAACAGCAAAGGTGCAAGAGTCGGAGGTGACAAGGTCGACATAGCGAGCTCCGTACGCATCGTCCTCGGAGGTGGGGATGTGGAAGGTCCCATTGTGAAGGCCAAATGCACTCAGGAGAGAAGCGCAGTCGCGAAAGTCGCCGCGGTTGACGTCCTTGGGGGCCTCGGAGGCAGTGTAGGAGGACTTGTCGCAGGCCTTGCGCTCACGAGGGCTGGGGGTCCAGTAGGGGGAGGTGACGGGCGTGGCTGCTGAGGTAGAGCAGGGGAGGGCGGTTGAGACGACGACGATGTCGTCGTAGAGCTTGACCGACGTCGCAGAAGGCGCTGGGGCGGGAGCGGCGGTTGCGAGGCCGAAGAGGAGGGTCGTGAGTGCGAGGGCGTGCATCTTGACTGGCGATGATGGTTTTGAGTGAATCGAAAGAAAGTAAGGCCGAAAGGGAAAGGTAGACCCGTAGGAAAGGTATCGAAAGTGATTCAATGAGCGACTTGGTGAACGGTGAACCTAGGTGTTCAACACCTGTGTGTAAATGAGAGACTGAGAAGGTAGAATGCCCGGCTCGGCGGCGCGAGAAAGAACAGGAGTGAAGGGAAAGAAGAGCAGGTGAAGAAGAAGAGACCAGAGAGGAATTTTGGAGGACCAGAAGAAGGATTCTTATCAAGAATGAGGAGGGGATCAGAGTGGACGCAGGATCGGATGGGATGCGATCACAGGAGGTGATGGGGCGTTTCAAGTAGAGTGGACACCTGCTGTTGATGGGCTTGAAACGAAGGATCACAATGCGAAGAGGAAGAATTTGAAGATATTTTGAAATGGTGAAATTTTGGAATGAATAATTTCAGCAATGGTTTCGAGTTAGGGCTTGCTGCACTGTTACTCTCTGCAAGGTGCCGCCGGAATGGCCGGTTTGGCGGCCGTTTGTTTGGTGGTGAGATGATCCGATTGAGGTGGTTGGTGTTTAATCTGTTTGCGTTTCGTTTGTTTCGAGTTTAAGGCGGAATCATGCCCCGAGCACCAAGGGTAGGTGGAATTGATAGATGCCTCAAATCTCATGAGATGAAGCGCAATTCTTCTTCATTCAGTTGAAACGGCGTGCCGGTGTCTGATTCTCTGGGATTCGTCCCATCTCCCAAGAATGACTCCATTCTGGGCTTGAGCAGCGTTCTGCCTGGTAATTAATGACTGGACCGCCTCGAGGAACAAACAGCCCGCCCAGGTACTGCAACTCTGTTTCCTGCTCTAAATAATAATGTGATATTGGAGCTGTCTGCTTGAAACAATTCTTGCTCTACTTCCTTGACGTGGCTGCCATGCGCATAAAACTTCCCAATCTCAACTCCGGCTCGGATTTATCAATCCAAAGCCCAGCATCCTGGTCCGACAATCCGGGCAATGACAGCCCGCAGCCAGAGGGCATGTTTACTACGGTATGAGGCATAAAGTATGTTAGCTCGCCCC